>CABFVX010004598.1:0-28961 GCA_902151425.1 Timema shepardi | reverse complement strand
TTGCTATGACGTCACGGTTGCTACGAGCGCCAGTATGGAAGTTATATTTATGTTAGGGTGGATAACTATAATGTTAAAGTAACCAGTTTAGGAACTAATCATTTTAGCGAAGTAACCAAGGAACTATAAACCATAGACCATTTCACTGAGATCCCGGACCGTAACCTTTGATGAAGTTTATGTAACGTAACTTGTTTTGAGGAGGAAACATTTGTTTTCCTTGTAAAGTATTGATTTCGGAGTTGGACGGAAAAGCGCGCTTCACGCGGTATTGAATGTTTTCACCACATTGTTGTTGTTTTTTGACCAAATAAAATTGTTATGTTCAACCAAGTAAATCTTTACCTAATTTACTGCCTCTCTCACCTTATAGAGATTAAGGGGGGGGTTGCAGACATATGTCTACACTAGGCTGTAAAGGGTTAAATGGTTTTCCATACTCCTTCTACGCAAATTCGTGTATATTTACTCTAAGTTAATACCCTTCTCATCCCTACCTCATTGATATAGTAAATAATTATGTAATAGACCGAACAGATAGTAGGGTCTAGGTTGTACTGCCTAAAACAAAGTTTTTGAAGTTTTGTGAATAGTACACAGTACATATTATTTGGGAAGGCTATAGAATTTTCACAGGAGAATAAACCTTTTGGAATAAAAAAACTAGTTTAATATTCATGGTGGGGCCGAAACAATTAGACGATTAATAACGTGAAATTTAACACTTTAATTGAAAAGAAAATATTCACTAGCTAAATAAAAAAAACCACATACTAGACTCTCACTTTTTGAAGCTAATGTCTTTCAGGTGAGCTGCATCGAACGCCGGGCCAACCTCAGCACGTTTTCCAACACTTTCTTCAGCATAGATTGTCTAATTGTTTCCTTCCCACCCTGTATTACTATGATACACCGTACATTTGATATTATTTTTAAAATATGTATTATTAATTTTCAGCAACTATTATTACTCATCCCATCATATTTGTAGGCCTACTAGGTTGTATACCTTTGAATCGTCAACAATTATTTATACCAGCTAGTCAAAAAACACAAGATAAGAAGTCTATTGTTAAGGAATTAATATAGAAACTAAGACAAGTCACTAATTTGATTTATCGCTCTTGTTTTTCATTCCTCTATCTGTGTTAATGCGGAAGAATTCCCTCAAAGCTGCTTTTCTCATAACTGCTCATTGGATTAAGCAGGTAATAATATTTGTGTTCAACGTACTAATTAAAAAATTCCACGATCCAGAATAAGCTCCATTCGTCTTCTTCCACATTATGAGACAAACCGGTAATGTAGACCTAATTCATGGTAAATTCCTGTTATTAAGGAAATGGAATAGGCCTACGATCTCTATTGTTTTTAAGGTAGTGGAATAGGTCTCTATTGTTATCAAAGGGGTGGAATACAGTCTCTATTGCTATTAGACATGTGAGTTTTGCTTAGTAAATAATGTAGCGTACATTTTATCTTCTTTAAAATCTTATTGAAATAATGTGCGCAGGCTGATAAATAGTATTATTATAATTTGATTTGACGTTGTTAAATTATTTCTAAAGCATACCATCAATATGTTGGTCGATCGTATTCTTAAAATATTTTATATTTGTGTATAAAATAGTCTTAAACAGCTATTACGTCAAGATCGATATTTTTAAAGAATTATTTTTGAAAAGATAATTGCTTGCAAAATTCAGAGACACAATTTTGTAGGAACAATAATCACCTACAACTTCTTTGCCCCTTTCTTCCCCCTAACCACCGGTTGACACCAAACTTATAGTATTATTTTGGTAGAAAGAACAGTAAAAGTTAGTTACTAAAACCACTTTAATATATTCATACATTAAGTCATATTATCTGCAGCTGTCTTTCTTGCTAGATATTATCAATAACTATATAATAACACAATTAATATAGTAAAATGTTATCAATGTTGGCCGCAAAGAAATGTGTTTGAATTTTATAGAAGTTTCTTCCAACCAAAATCAGGGTATATATAGATACTACAACTCAAACCAAACGTCGCATTTTGTTGCGTGTACTATATTCTACGTTAGAAAACAATGGAGTTGAGACCATTGAAATTGTTTAACCATTTTTTGAAACTGCAAGAAAATTGAAAAACAATTATTTAAAAAACTATTAAACTGATCCCAACTTCTTTGTTGACAAATGCAAAATTTATATAAACCACACTTTTAACATTTTCTGGTTCCAATTTCCCGGCTAGTAGGCCGCGAGATGATATATTAAGGTGTCAAATAATTTTGAATTGTTTTGAATTTTTCAAAATTACTTCTTACTATAATGTTAAAACATTATTGAAAAACTTAAAACAATATTTTTTAAAATGTGTATTGTATTTTTAAGAAATTAGCATTTATATGAAAATGGAAATATTGTAGTTTTATTTATAAGCTATGAATCTGTAAAGTGTAATAGTTTTCTAATTACAACCATTTCTCGAAATAATGGGGAAAAAGGTAGGCACAGCCTATAAAAGCAAGATAAAAAAGAACATCCAGGAAACCCACGTAAACAAGTTAGACCATTAAGGGGGAGTGCGTTTATTTGTATATTTGGATTCATAAATAGGATTAGAAAAACGTTTATGTTAAAAGGATATTATAGAAAAAACTTAATGTGCTCATTAAATGATTTCACAATGGCTAATAAGGTATATTCATTATTGATAAATACAGTGCATTGTAAGGACGTTGCCTACCTGTGACGTCACGACCGGTCAAGATGGGATTTCCCATGTTAGTGAATTAACGTTTTACCCAGCGGGTTTTAAAGATATAGCGTTGAAACAAAAACCATACATTATTAAATAATTCTGAAAATTGTCCTATAGTGTCACAAAATGATTATTTTTATCTTTAAGTAGTTTTTTGTAAATGTATTTTTTTATAAATCATCTACACCTTTAGCTATTTGTCTTGGTCATGGAAATGGCTTGTAGGAATCTTCCTGCTAGGATGGAGATTAAAAAAGTTCATTGGTAGAATATGTCTATCTAGAAGAGGAAACAAGGAAAAGGTAAAACTAAGAAACAAGTCAATGTTTTCAAGGAGCAAATATTAAAGTGAGTGTAAACCCGTTAGAGGAAGAGGGAAAGGGTTATCAGCACATAGAAAAGAGCCCTCTCAGGGAGAACTTATCATTTTCTTCCCTCTCTTTCTATTTTATACATTGGCGCCTAAGTGTGATTAGTGCTTAGACTGCTTAGGTGCGTCAAGTTAAGATGCAGTCCGCTTCGCAAAATAGCTTCGAAATCTCCAAGTAAGCAACTCGTTAAAGATACACCTCCCTTTTCTAAAGCACATTTCTTATTTATGTTTAAATACCATTTGGATTGAATGTAATAATATTTCCTGAATGGAACACTAGGGAGAGGGGTGAAAGGGGGTTGTTGTGTTGAAGATGAGAAGGGGAGGGGGAGTTGTCAAAATTGGGGCACCTGCCATGGTGCTTGGCGCCCCATCACTCAGGAAAATCTCAAGTGCCCAAGTCTTCCCTCTGGCATAGACATGCCGGGTAGCACTCCCCTCCCCCCCTTCCGAATCCCCTAGCTCAGATCACACACTGACACATACACATATTCACACACGAGGCAGCTCGGGCGGAACTAGGACCCGTGTCTTTTAAAACGAGAGGAAAATGTTTCTTTGAGAAGGGGATGAATTTCTAGAGGATGGAAGATGACCGTGTGCAACACTGGACTAAGAGATTGATCAGTGGAAGACTTGACTTATCAGTCACTTAAAACTCTCTGAGAAAAACACTCAAAATATTGCCAATGATTATAAATCTAAAGCTTTAAACCTCTCACACTTATTCACTTTCACGAAAATTAAATGAGATTTCAAAATTATCAGATATTTTAACAGGTTCCAACATCTTATAAATTTGAAAAATAGCTTACAATTTATTTACAATCAATCAAATGTTTCAATATAAAATTCATAAATTGTATTTCAGTCATTTTTATTCTAGTTCAAATAACCGGCCCCATTTTGTAGTGGTCAGGGCACCTGACTATGAGTTTAGGGATCCCGGCGTCGATTCCCAGCTGGTTGGGGTGTTTTTTCCCCTGAAAGGGTGATTACCCCATAAGTCACCAGGGTCTTATTAATTAGGCTAAAGCTGGAATTAAATGTTTCTCTTGGTTCCACACCCGCATAATCATTCTCACCATCGTTTCATCTCATCGGGACATGGAAAGGATGTACGATTAGTACATTCGGCCTGCCCTGGGCAACGAACGCTACACTAGCATTGGCTAATTTCCTCACAAACTATTATTATTATTAGCACCGCGTCTTACTACCCGTTCGGGCTATACGCTTCCTCACAAACTGTTCTATAAATAATGTAGCCCAGACGCGCAAAAAAATAAAATAAATATATATATATATATATATATATATATACTAGTTCAAATGTTAAAAATACACTTTTATCGTCTTGAATTGCCGTTTTCAGCAACTGTAGGTCCTTCATTTCATCTCACAATCATCCTACCATTACACATTAGTGTAAGTGCGTATAACCCGAACGGGTAGTAAGACGCGGTGCTAATAATAATAATAATTTATAGATTTATAATATATACAGTAACAACGAAACTTTCAAATAATTAAATTAGTGATTTTTTAGTAAATCTTAAAATTTGGCAACCATTTTCCTCAAAAAAAGAATATTTACCTCCGGGGAGTGTCCAAGTTTTGTGAGTGTGTGTGTAAGGGGGGAAGGGGTTTGTACTACCCTACCTTTCCAGGTTTATGTAAACATGTATAAGTACTACCAATTATACTATAGAATAGATTTACTCTAGTCTAGACGATGAATTAGATGATTTAACGAAATGTCCACGTCCTCTTAAAATTAAGTTTCAATAAAAGATTATTATTCAATATTTTGGATTGCGCATAGTTAACAATGTTACCCAAACTGTGGTACGAACTCCCCCAGCGGTACGCAACGTGCCACTGAGTTCCATAAATCATTAAATATTTTTGATGCTATACCAACAAATTAGCACATATTTGGACGGGATGTCGTGTTCTTGTACAACCCATTCTTTTTCTCTATCGCGGATTTATTTAACTTACTATTTGAGCTTTATTAAAATATGAAACGACCGTTTATAAGTCTATTTTACAATATAGAAGTTATTATGTTTCCATTGTTCTTTTCTTTGAAAATTTGAAAGGGTCAAGTTGGCTAAACCATGCCCGCGAAAGGGGCACGTGACCGAATACATTTTGAGAAACACTAGACTATGAAGATTACCATTTTAACACCTTCTGGTAGCACAATGTAGTTTGTTCAATAAAAATATATGATTCGGGGGATCAAGATAAGTGGGAAACTGCCATTAAAAATCTGAAATGAGTCTTCTTACACGATCTAATAAGCTCCTTTTTATAATAAATGTTCTATTTTGTCATTTTGTAAATGTGTAATGTAATCTTTTTATGTTGATGATGGGAATTGTTAAGTTGGAAAGAAACCTCATCATTGAGTAACATTATCAATATTATATATATCCACACATATATAAGGCCTATATTAGAACGTCTTAGTAACTGTTTGGTTTGTATGCATATGTAATAATTACGCCAATGTGTTAAGCATGATAAAGATAGAATTTAGAAGAAGTGTGTTAAAATTTGCGATGATGGAGAGAGAAAAATCATTTAGGAAAAGCCACTCTCAATACACCTGATTGTGATTCGAGGCCCGATCTCCTCATCATCGGCAGATCAGTCTATTACGAGCGTGGCGTCTTTGAACATGCGACCACCGAAGTGAGGTCACTAAAATTACATTTTTTTTGACGTCCATAGCTAGGATCGTGCCTAGCTTGTGCCCCATCCCCCCCCCCCCTCAGTCTAATATAGAATGTGACAACAAATAAGATATTCAAGGATATGTAGGCCTAATACTAATGCCTCGCATGGGCGGCGATGTTTTTATAATTTATTCAGTTGATAAACTTATTTTCATAAAATATATATTTTTTCAAATTATATATATATAGCATTTGGGCTACATCATTCGTAGCCTAGCTTGTGGAAAGATTATCCCAGGAGACACTCGAATGTACTAATCGTACATCCTTTTTATGTCCCGATGAGATGAGGGGATGGTGATAGTGAATGTGAGGGTGTGAAACCAATGGAAAAACTTAAACATAGCTTAAACCAAACCCTGGTGACCGTTGGGGTGGTTCCCCTTTCGGGCAAAATACTCAAGGCAATAGTCGAGAATCGAACCCGGAACATTTAGGTTCGTAGTTAGGTGCACTGACCACTACACCACGGTGCCGGCTTATTCAAATACTGATGGAAATTCTCACTAAATAACTAGTGACGTAAATACTAGACGTATTAAAAATAAGACGTGCGTCCACACAGTCATGCTTATTTTGAGAATAGTTGGGAGTCACCATCAAAAATACAATTATTAAAAAAATGTTTATATATGTATACATTAATAGTTAAATGTAGTTTTATTATTTATAAGCAAACCTTTATCACTTTTTTAATGATAAATACAGGTTGTCTTGATAGTTCGAAGTTCCATATAATTCTTTTTATTTACTTAGCACCACGTTTTACCACCTGTTCGGGTTATACGCTTGAGTACTAATTACGCTAATGATTAGGAATTGATTGGGAGGGTTGAATTTAGAGGAGGCTCTCATTCAGGAAGTTGTATTTTAACAGGTAGTATCAAGTTGTCCGCATCATTTTATTCCCACTTATAAATTTTACTGCATCTGGTGTATACCTGCCTCTAATTATATGGAATATAACGTGCTAGTTTTGTGTTAAGCCTGACTGCCGAGGAAGGGGAGATCGAGTTTATAATCTCGGTCGGGTGAACTAAGGGTTTTCCTAAATGGTTTTCCACTCTCTCTCCACGCAAATGCGGGGCAGTTACCTCTAAAACGCTTCCTTCTTCATCACTACCCCATTAGAGTAATGATCTTATATGCGTGTAACCTGAACAGGTTGTAAGACGTGCTGATAAACCAAATAGTTCGAGATGGGCTTAGTGACATTCAACTCGAACTACCAAGCCCCTACTATAGGCTATGTCTATAAAATATATTTTATTAAAACAACTTCTATCAAAATTTTTATTCAAAACAAAGAACTTTCGTTTCGATTTTGTTTTAAAGACAAGGGAAATCACTGTTAGATTTGCTAATTTAAAATACCTTGTATCTCTTCTGTGCATGCGTCTGTACTTGAACATTACTGAAAATTAGGACCTGTGCTACTATCAAATTACGCACACATTTCCATTAAGGTTGCTTGTTTTGCCAATAATCGGTATAATAGTTTGTCGGTGACACAATAAGAGTTGACTTGTACATAATTTAGTTTTGAATTATGCAGGAAAACATTGCTTGTGTGCAAACTTGGCAAGGGATCGAATTCTTCCGGCCTTCCTCTCGAATTGTCCTGTTTGTCCTGTCACCCTAATTTTTCAATGTGTCGTGGTCCATCCTGCATGTCTCTCTTCCCCCAACACACTCACACGCTGTCAGTTACTCAAGTTATGTCGGCGCCAGGAGTCACATATTGTAGCATTGGACATGGCGGGCAAAGGACCATCGCTTCCCTCATTTCCTTTCGCATATGTTCTCATAGAGTACATCCTCGTAAATTGCGACTATCAATGGAACAAAAAAAACAACAACATAATATAGATGGCGCCCGCCGAGGACCCTTCCATATTCCTCCCTGGAATAGAGAGGGGGTATAGGTACTCCCATACATGCAAACAAACACACATTCGATTGTCAAGAATCCTCAGCAATGATAGAGAGGGCTGCGCGCCTCATCTCTGAGAGGCTTTAGCTCCGAATATGGGTCGGGTCTAAATTAAGTTTTCAAGTGAAGCGAGAACAAGCAGTTTGCCGCTTACTATCAGGATAGTCCCCAGCACTAATAACCCTTGCTTTCGTTCAAAGATTGTTAAACAAAAAAATCATAAAGAGAGCATTTCAAAAATGTATCCTGAATAAGAGTTATAGCCTCGGATCAATGACTCAGCGTGCCACTTTTCTACTGATCAAACTATCGAATGGGAAATACGAATTCGGCCCCGCCGATCCTTTAGCAGTAGGCTACTATTTCTGCCCCAATCATAATAGTAATTTGGCTACATAAACAGAAAGAATTCGGTCCCGTGAACCAATCAAAAACTGTCCATCTCATTTTGTACAAGCTTAGGATCGTGTTATGCCTTGTATTAGGTTAGGCTTGCTTAGGTTTTATTAGGTTATACTATCCATCACTTTTTGTCTTTCGTTTAACTTGTACATTATTTTAGATCCAGCTTAATGCAACGCCACAACATCCGGGGACGAGCCAATGCCTACACCAACATGGGGCAGAACTCCGATAACCTGCCTTGCCAATCATTCTTAATAGGGCCCAAGTTAGTATACAAAGAGCTATCCATATCCTTAGTCATTTATTTAGGGATAATTTAGTGTTATTGTAAAAAAGAGCATGTACTGGAATTTCTTCTAGAGGGAATTAAAGCTGTAATCTTCATAGTCTAGTATTTACCAAAATGTATCCGGTCACGCGCCCCTTTCGCGGCCATGGTTTAGCCAAATTGACCCTTTCAGATCTTCAAAGAAAAGAAAAATGGAAACATAATAACTTCTATATTGTAAAATAGACTTATGAACGATCGTTTCATATTTTAATAAAGCTCAAATAGTAAGTTAAATAAATCCGTGACAGAGAAAAAGAATGGGTTGTACAAGAACACGACATCCCGTCCAAATATGTGCTAATTTGTTGGTATAGCATCAAAAATATTTAATGTTTATGGAACTCAGTGGCACGTTGCGTACCGCTGGAGGAGCGCGTACCATAGTTTGGGTAACATTGTTCTAGTTGTAGTGCATAATATAATATCCATATTCAATTATGCGCAATTCAAAAAATAGAATTATATATATAGATATAATTCTATTTTTTGAATATATATATATATATATATATATACCAGCATTCAAAGAGAAATATTCATCCAAAGATAAAGTTGTGATGTGTTCGGACCAACAAATAAAGATTAAGTTATTATATTTTATCCAAAGAGATATATTTTATTTATAGATTTACAACCATTCAACAAATAGCGGTTTCCATAGTGATTAAATATAGAATGAAAAACAGAAAATTCTCTGTGAAAATCAGGCTTTCGTGGAAAATTACTATTTTTCCCGACATCCTGGACTCCCAGCCGTTAAAACGAGTGGTCGTTTGTCAAAATCGGTTCAATCATTGCCTTGTAATTTCTATTACCGGAAACAGGCTTATCAAATTATATAATAGAATATACATACATAGTACGATTATAATATATAGACCCCACGTGATACGCGTCTTACTACCTATTCGGATTATATGCTTATTTACTAACAACGCTAATATTTTTAAAGCTTAGGAAGGTTATAGTTAGATTAAGTGTACCAACATATGCGTGGAGGGAGAGTGGAAAACCATATTGGAAAAAACACTCCCAGTACATCCGGCCGAGATTATAACCTCGATATATCAATATATATAGTATGATCATAATATACGCACTACGCGTCTTACTACCTATTCGCTATATCCGCATTAATGCACTAATGGAGTAGGAACGAGTAAGATATAATTCAGAGGAGTTGTACTCATACGTAGAATGAGAAGCCATTTAGGAACAATACATATTGGTATACTTGGTTGGATTCAAAACTCAACATCTATGTCCCTGTTAGATCTAACCAGACGAGACTTCATAGTTTCCATGACCACCGATCATAATAGAGCCCAAGTAGCACAGATTATTTTGAACAACAGAGTGAACAAATACACAGTTACAGTCCAATTTTTATAGGAAATACCTTATTTGGCGTAGACAGTTAAATTTTCACAGGAAGAGTCTTTTAGAAAAAACAAACTTTTTTTTTCAGTAAACATTGATAATATTTTAGTATATTATCAATGTTATTTTATAGTTACTATCCATTAACGGTAGGACTTACTCTCTGAAAGGTCTTTTTCCTACCAATATCCTACTATATAATAGATTTCGGTAGGAAAAAAGGCCTTCCAGAAAACAATTCCTACGTTGAACAGTATTGATAATTGTATATCAAAAGTGACAGCTGCATATATCATGACTTGACGTATAAATATATGAATTTGTTTTTAGCACCACGTCTTATTAACTGTTCGGGTTATACGACTATTTAATAATTACGCTAATGGTTTAGGGATTAAGAAGCCTTTATTGAGAGTAAATTCACCGGGATTTGCGTGAAGGGAGAGTGGAAAACTATTTAGGAAAACCACCCTCAGTGCACTCGATCTCCCCGACTTCAGCAGTCTAGTCCAACATGAGAGTAGCGCGTTAGACCACGCGGCCACCGAAGCGGGTTATGTGAAAGTTGATTTAGTAGCTTTTCTAGCTATCAGATAAGAATCTTACAGTGAAAATTGCACTGTAGAACAATTGCTAGAATTACTTTTACGTATTCATATGTAAGATTATGTGATTTGAATAATTATGTCACTTTTGATACGAAATATAAATAAATTGAAAATCAACACCAAGGTTTTTTCCTATAAAAATTCTACCATTTAAATGACTGTAGAGACTTGTTTCTAGGGTGATTTTTTTTTTGCGGTGTGTCTCACAATCCGTTCGGGTTATACGCTAATGTATTAGAGATAGTGTACCCGAAATTACGTTAAGGGAAGTTGGTAAACCCTTTATAAAAAAAATCCACTCTCAGTCCACCCGATCAGAATTCGAACCCCAATATTCCCATCATAGGCAGTCAAATCCATAGAGATAATGAAGCCTTAGACTATACAGTTACCGAAGTGGGTTGTATCTAGGATCAAACCAAGGTCTTCTGATCCTATAGTCTACCTTTCAGACCACCAATTCTTCATGGACAGGGACGGCGGATTGACTTTTTGTTTCCAGTGGTGTTAAGTGTTAATTAGAGCTTAGAACCACATACCCTTCTCTCGAGGAATGTGTCAGTTCCATCACCCTGAACAACGACATGTGAGTATCATGTCTAGTTAGGGGTGGTGTCAGTTTGACGTGACAACCCCCCCCCCTCTGCCCCCTTCCCCGTTGTCATCTCACCCTTCCTCCTCCCACCAAGCACTCTGTCAAGGTCGGTCCATAACAAGCGTAGCGTAGCCGCGAGGTCAAAGGTCGTAGTCACGAGTGAGTGACGTGATGTGCCGTGTCGGTGTATCTTTCACTCCCCCCTCTATCCCCCCCNACGTGATGTGCCGTGTCGGTGTATCTTTCACTCCCCCCTCTATCCCCCCCATTCAAATCTCTGTGTTTACTTTACAGCTCGGGATCACTTCCTTGCCTCTACCACGTGATCTTTCTGAGTGGCATGCTTCTGATTATTTTGTCTTTTTCAAAAGAGGTTAGATGCATTTTCTTCAATCACCATTTTCAGCCTGTGATTTTAGACTAGCTAGCACAAATTTTGGACAGGCTAAACATGAAATAATAGAATTTTTAATAGTAATTATTGCTGAAAATAACTGCTAAACCAAACCTGCTCCGGTAGCCTCATGATTTAAGGCGTCACGCTCGTATTAAACTAGACTGCCGGTGACAGGGAGATTGGGGCTCTAATCCCGGTCGGGTGTACTAAGGGTGGGTTTCCCCCAATATGGTTTTCCTCTCTCCCTCCACGCGAATGTAGGTACACTTATTTTAAGTTAAACTTTGTTTCTTGATTCCTAACTCATTAGCGTGATTAGTACATATGCGTATAACCTAAACAGGAAGAAGACGTGGTGCTGACAAAAAAAACCACACTATTATTCAACTTCAGTGGTCAGATGGTCTAAGGCAGGAATCACAGACTCCGGCCCATGGGCTGTATCCGGCTCACGAGACTAGTCACGAGGCTGGTCTACAATACTTTTATATTGCTATCCAGTCTGTAGTCATATATAGCAGTCATATGTAGCCTACATAAAATATGCTAGTTTAATTTTAGTTTTGTGTTTGATCGGGCTGGTTTTGAAAATGGTTCAAGATTTCTCCATAGAAGAGGATGAAAATTAAATCGAAGCGGTAGCAAAGCACCCCTAAATGTTATTTTTGACATATTTTCGCCAGTTTACCAAGACCAACACGTGAAGGAGAACACATGGAAAAAGACCTCAGGAATAGTTGGTAGATCAAGTCAGTATTTTTTATCCACACTATTCCAAAATAACAAAATAACACGTAACATTAAATAAAACACAATTGAAGAACTCTGTTAACTGAGGAACGATCTGTACTGCACATAAAACTACCCACGAATGTCGACCAAGAGACGCTTCTAAGGAAACACTGTATCCCGCGTCTGCGACTCACCACCCCACGTTTGCTGTCGCAGACGCGAGACGCGCCAAGGGAAAACTGCCCATGTCGGGGAGATCGGGGCTAGAATCCCGGTCGAGTTAACTAAGGTGGTTTTCTTACTAAATGGTTTTCCTTTCTCCCTCCACAAAAATGCGGGTGCAATTTCCCCAAATTCAACCTTCCTCACTCCTAGCATATTAAAGTAATTAGTACATATGCATATTATGCTAAATAAGTGGTAGGGGTCTACGACGCAAGCGTACAAACTTTTTTTTATATATTTTATTATAGCTCGGAGCAAAATTTTCCAAAATAGGTTTGAAGACTACCCTTTAGTAAGTGTTCCTTAAAAAAACAAAAATAACATCTTGTTAATCACAATAAGAACTTTTCATATTTATTATAAAATTCAAACCAATAATTTAACCATTTAAAAAAAATCAAATTCCAAAAATTAAAAGTATTTGTAAGCAACCCTCAAATTATTTTAATTTTTCAAAATAAAAATTTATTCTTGATTATTATTAAAAATAATTCTCAGATACCCATTTTGAACTAAGTCTTATAAGCCATTTTTCAAAATATTTCACCAATACATTACCCTTAAATTAATTTATTTATAAAAATCAACACACACAACTATTTATAATTTAAAATATTCTGAAAATACTAATTTTAGACAAAATTGTTAAAACTATTTTTTTTATTTCAAATTTTTCAAAAATCAGTCATATGTGAACTAGGACCTATTATAAAATGATTTTTTAAAGAAAAATTAAGATATACAATTATTTATAAAGTAAAAAACTTCAAAGATAACCATTTTGAATCAAATCATTACAACAATTCTTAAAATATTATAATTTAAAAAATCAGCCATCAGTAATCTACTTTTAAGAGAATTTATCCTGGAAATAACGTGTACAGTTTTATTAGACACGTCAAACACGTCAAACACTCCAAAAACATCCATTTTAAACAAAATCATTTGAGTAATTTGCGAAGCGGGTTGCATCTTAAAATGACACACCTAAGCAGTCTAATCACTTTTAAACTTAGAAACTAATGCACGAAATAGAAAGAGAAGGAAGAAAATGAGCAGTTCACCCTGCGAGGCCTCTTGTTTAACTACTGATAACACTTCCCTTTTTCTTCTGACGAGTTTAAACAGTAACTCTAATATTTACTCCTTTAAAGCATTGCATTTTTTATGTTTCCTATGCTAGATAGACCAATACTTTCACGGATGTTTTTAATCTACATCATGGCAGGACATTTTGAGGATTAAGCCAAATAGCCTAAGTTGTAGGTAGAGGATTAATGATAAAAAATGCGTTTACAAAAAAAGAAACTACTTCAATACAAAAATAATAATGTCGTGACTATGTAGGATTATTTTTAGAATTAGTTAAGAATTTATGGTTTTTGTTTCAACTTTATATCTTTAAACCTCGCTGAATAAAACGTAAATTAATGGTAACGTCTTAGGTCGCTAATGTCAGTTATGGTGTGTATACCATTACATCGCATGTCCATTACATCGCGTTTTAGGAACAAATACATTGCAGGTCCATCACGTCGCATTTCCCCCACCTCTTTATACCCAGCCAACCTTACTCTGACGTACAACCAATAGGATTGAAGGGGCGTGTATATATATATACATATACAAATATATCGCATGTCCATTATCATCGCGTTTTTGAACAAATACATTGCAGATCCAACGCGTCGAATTTCTCCACCTCTCTACACACATCTAACCATATTGACCAACAGGATCCCAACAAGTTGTGTTACAATATAAACGCACTCCCAACTTGTTGGGGATGTTGGCCAACATGTAGGTGTTGGGAGAGCCGGTCAGAGCCATCAAGTTGTGTTGGGTTGTGTTGGATCCTTTGTTAGAGATAATAAACGACCAACCCAACATTTTGGCCGAGTTGGGAGGTTCTGCACATGCGCTATCGAGTTGGATGAGTGTCTAACCTTGGTGAAGCATGTGTTTTATTTTCAGATTAGTTTAACTTTTAAAATCGGGGCTTGCATAATTTTGTGATCATGGAATGAAACAAGGCTAATACAGTTAAACTAATTGATTTAAATTCTGAAAATGGAAAAATTACACCTGGACACGAGAATTGATCCCGGGACCCGTGTCCAGGTGTCCTTTTTCAATTTTCAGAGTATAATATCTAGATGGAGAATTCCTCACTAAAAATAATAAATAATAATAGCTTCGGCTACTAGATTCTTAATTGAGTTATATCAAAAGTATTCTGTTCTCTGTGATGTTACATGTGTACAAAGCTATCATCTCCCCTTTACAAATGTAGGTAGCTCATTATTACCATGTACACACCTTCAATTCAACGTTTAGAAAAAAAAAAATCGAATGCCCTACCGTTTCTTAAGTTTTGGTTATTCTGCAAGAATACACTTCCTGTCAACTACAGTAAATGAAGAAACGGCAAGTAATACGTCGTTATCCATGGCTAGAAATGTGTAGATTGATTAAAAAAAGGTGGAGGAACCAGGGTGTTGGTCCAACAAGTTGGATAGAATAAACACAGCTTAGTGTTTCACATGTCTTGTCTTCCAACATGCTGGATCCAACTTGTTACATAATAAACGATGCTTCACTCTCACTATGAAGGTAGGTTTCGTTGAAAGGAATATGTGCCTGACTCCCCTTGTTGGCAAAAATGATTACAAGGATAGTGTACCCGACTATCATCTTGAAGTTATATAGTTATCTAGATTTAAAAAGTATTCATCTGTTCCAGACAGGGCAAAAGTTAGCATATTCACTCTCATGTATTTCACCCACCATAAATTTTCCGTTTGGAAAGGGGAGAGTTTCTAACTTGCCAGATATCTAATGTCCTTAAACAAACTTGGAGACTTGAATTTGTAAATTCCAATTGCTATGGTGCAACGAAAATCAAAGATGAAATAATAAAATAAGAATATAATCTTCAAATTAAAAATATACGCGATGTAATGGACTTGCGATGTAATTGTATATATACGCCCCTTCAATCCTATTGGTTCTACGTCAGAGTAGGGTTAGCTGTGTGTAGAGAGGTGGGGGGAATGCGACGTGATGGACCTGCAAAGTATTTGTTCCCAAAACGCGATGTAATGGACTTGCGATGTAATGGTGCCCACCCGATTAATACAAGGTATACCACTCATCATTATGTAGCATCCTCCACTTCCCACTATATTAATCCATTTTTTGACCCAATATCTTCCCAAGCACCCTGAAATTAGTATGAAATTAAAAGTGAATATAAAATTTAAAAGAAAAACAACGACTAAATGTTTACTTTTTTATTTTAATTAATTCATAAATTAAGTTAAATGCTTAATGATTGCCTGGGTTTTTGTTTGGTTTGGTTTGGTTTGGTTGGGGATAAACCACAAATAAGATGTTTTAGAGCGCTTTAACAAATTACAATTAAAAATTTGAAAAATATGTTTGTTTACTTATTTTTAGGATAACGAACCCTCGAATCTCAAAAGTCCTAAAGGATTCTAAACATCCGAGCGATGGTGCCATTCCTAATTTTTACCAATCCTTAAACCTAGGTCCAAAAGCAGGCACTTATTTTTTGTAAAATAAAATAAGGATACGTTCTAGCGGTGCAGAGTATCTCGGAAAGGCTGAAAGGACCCGGCAGCATGTAGAGCTAAGTGGTGAATGCCGTGACCTTTAGTCCTGCACATATATCGGGCGTTACATGACAGGACGTGTGAGTGTGTATGTGTTTCAACCCTCTACGAGGTACCTGGGGACAGGCGTGGCGCCACCGTAGCGACTACATCACCGTCCACACCCAAGGGCCACCATTAAATTGCTCAAGGATTTTTTTTGAGGGGTGGGGGAGTATTTTCTTACGCTTTCTTTACGAAAGAGAGGAGGGTGAAAATCCATATTACGTAAGATTTTTTAATCAATGTTTATGGTAAGACAAAATCTATTGATTTTAGTCAGAAAATAATTATATTAATTAAATAAATGGTACGGAGCTCCACATGAACTTTCTCGCTTTATGTTTAAGAATGGAGAGATTTACTCAAAACTCGTAATACATGTTAAACGAAAAAATATACACTAGAAAACCCAAGCATAAATTGCACTATACTTACGTAAAACATTTCTTGAATCCCGGTTTTAAATTTATAATTTGAACTTTTAAAGAATTAATGTTCCCATTTGTATGCTTGTATCAATAAAAAAGATCGATTTTGGGTCCACATGGGTCAACACTTCTTATTAAAATTTCTACTTACGGTTGAAATTTTAACATTTTATTAGCTGTTGCACATCTTCAGGTCATCGCATTGCTATTCAATTCCTCATTTATAATTTTTGACCAATAAAAAATGTAAATATTGACTGTTGAGTCTAAAATGAAGGAGATATATCATTGTTGTACAAACATTTCTCCTAAGCGGTTTGAGGAAAAATAACACACGTTTTAAGAAACTTGGCGGTCAAGGGGTAAGGTGTCAGACTTATATTCTGGCGGCCGGGGTTCAATCCTCAGTCCCAGCATACATTTATCTGATTACCAAACCCTTCCTTCACCTCTGACAAGAAGTGTATTAATCACAACTTTTGAATATGTGGAATAGCAGGCCGTGGTTCGGATCCCACGTTAAACTGTGGGTACTCCATTTCATCTCAAAATCAATCTACCATTACACATTAGCGTAAGTGCGTATAACCCGAACGGGTAGTAAGACGCGGTGCTAATAATAATAAAAATAAGAAACCTACCTATATTTAATTACTCTATGGCATTACAGAATTATTAAGAAGTATCCCTTTACAACTAAAGCTCACAAAATTGTATTAATATATTTGCCAATATCTCAAAAATTGTTGGTTTTATAAAAATATATTCCATAAAAAGGTTTTTTATTTTTAATAGTTATACAATTTTGCAATGGTAAGTTATCTGTGAAGTACCCTAAAAGTCATTTTCATGGGAAAATGAAAATAGCCAGATTATTAATAATTTTAATCAATGCCTATGTACGAATTTTAATCAAAATCATTAAAGCCCATTTTGAGAAAATCGATTTTTTTTTTCTTTTCGCTTTTTATTAAACTACTCTCTATTTTGGGGTTAAAAGACACAAAGGCAGACTACTTTTTGGGGTTCGAGGAGGTCATGAGATGGCGACATTCATCAACATTTTAGGTTAGATTATTTTTACGGTCGCAATACTTTACCATTAGTTTTCGAAAAGTTAAAATATATATATATATTTGCGTATAGCTTGAAAGTTATTGGTTTATAAAAATATGCTTCAAATAAAATATTTGTATTATAAATAGATCTACATATTTACAACAATAGTAATTTCATATCTCAAATAGTTTAGGAGATATGGTTTAAAAAATGAGAATTAACGCATCAGACTGGAGCCCTTAAAGTCATTTTGCCGAAATATTGAGAGTATCCATTTTGTTTGTAATATTTAGAAATGTTTAGAAATGAAATTTAATCAAAATTATTGGAGCTGATTTAGAGAAAATCGACTTTTTATCGTTTTTCCTTTCAGTAAACTACCCTTAATTTTAGGGTTAGATATCCATTTCCAAAAATCCTTAGGGGCAACCCTATGAAAACCCTAAATACCAAGCTTTAGCCCGATCGGTAAAATAGTTTAGACTCTAGTCGGAGATACAGACAGACAGACAGGCGGAAATTCAAAAAACACTTTTTCGGATTCGGGGGGGTCATGAAACGTCGAGATTCATCAAAATTTTGAGTTA
This sequence comes from Timema shepardi, assembly GCA_902151425.1. NCBI lineage: Eukaryota > Metazoa > Arthropoda > Insecta > Phasmatodea > Timematidae > Timema > Timema shepardi. Next base: position 10,732 of record CABFVX010004598.1, on the reverse strand, counting down.
TATTTTTTTGACGATCACAATACTTTCTCTATCTCTAAGATAGCGAGAAAGTAATAAATATTTAATTTATTTTTGAAATTAAATTATTTCAACATTTCATATCACTCGCTTTATTACAAAACTTTATGTCTAAAAATAATCCACTGCAAATCATACAAAACCAGAATTTATTTTTATTCCCTTGATAAGAACTTTAAATATCCTAAGCAGCGCCATATTTTATTTGAAACTATAAACTTGGTTTTATCTTTGGTTGATGTCCGTCTTTATTTTCTCACATACATCATCCCATTGAGTGTTTGACATATAAACGTTAAATATAAAATATTAATATGTTCTTATCTTGGGGTTTGCTGGCGCCGCGGTTTAAGTGCTCTCGATTTATCACAAGGCTCTTCATTTTAATTTTTGTGCATCGTCCCCTCTTTTTCTAACACACCTACTTTGTATATAGCCTCAGTTACTCTTTCTTACAAGTTCCATACTGTTGGGATGGTTCTCTTTCTTCCTATGTGTTCCCTTTCCTATCTTTGTCGTTACTCTCCCTTCCTCTGACGTCGCTTCTCACATATGTCTTCTGTTTTCTTATCAGTGGAATTCCCACAGGACCTTTACTAGCAATGTTATCTACTTTTGAAAATAAAATAAAAATCTTTCAAAGTTGTATTCTGACTAAATTGTCTTATTTTTACATATTTTTTCTTAGACTAACCTAACCAATACTATCTGTCATCGTATACCACACAAAAATAAATTATATGGCACGATCGTAGGCTATATAAACCAGAATTTATTTTGGTTTTTCTAAGAACATAATTTTAAGTTTAATTGATCGATTTTTTAAAATTTTAAATTTAATTTGAAACTATTTTTATATGAAAATAGTTTAGTATGATTATCAAAATAATTAAAAATTATCAAAGCTAGCTTACTGATGATCGATTTTTAAAATCTTGAATCTTACAAGAGATTATATGACAAAGTACTGCTTTATCTCTTTATTACTTTCTCATATTTTCTTTTGCCCTCTTTTTTTTTTATAAAGGCAAAAATACGAAACATAATAACTTTGTATTAAAATGTGGGCGTACATTTTCTAATATAAAAACCAAAAGAGAGGAAGATGTCCCATATGTGCATTGGATTCTTCCGCCCACCCCCCTTTATATATTCCCCTTTAGTTTGTCTTTATTTATGTATATCAATGTCCATTATAGTATAATCATTTACCCATTGAGCCTCCTCAATTTAATATTTTCAACAACCAAAGAGTCATCTTTAAATCAAACTTAAAACTATATCAATAGCTAAAGGAAAACGCATTCTTATTTAATACGTAAAACACTCCCCATACTCATTTTGTGCAACGTCGTTAAAACATTATTTTAAAAGAATTTAAATGCTAAGAAATCGTTAACTTGTGAACGAACTTAAAATCCATTTGTCAATGAAAAACAAATATCTATGATATTTAACATGTCCAACACTCCCCAAATGTTCATTTTGAAATTATCATAGTTTTTTTAAAAGATTAATTTAGAATTTTCAGAAATCAGAAAGCAGTATCATACTACTTTTAATTTTAGGGCTAGAATCAAACTCAAGATTTGCTCAGAGATATGATCACATAACATCTAAATATTAATTTTGAAAATAATAAATTAATCAAGCCATCGTTCAGGCGTATGTAACCTAATTACGATGATCTTTTAGGAATGTGGAGTGTTGAATTGTGAAGAAATGCAGCCGCGTTTGAGTGAAGGATGTTGGACACAATTAAGAAAAATCCACCCTCAGTACACCCGATTGAGATTGGAAACCCAGTTTCCCTGTTTTTACAGCCATTACGCATAAAAGTCTCACGAAACCCCTGCCACCTATTCGCGGTGCCCAATTTGAGAACAACCGGTTTAAGGTGCCACTCTCGCAATATACTGAATTTCCAATGACGGAGAGATCAGGGGGCTTGATTCCCGGTCGGAAGTACCGAGGGTGGATTTCTACTAACTGGATGCTGGTCATTTCCTTTATATTTAACCTTCCTCATCCCTAACCCAATAGTTTAAATATGCTGATAATGCGAATGGGTAGTAATACGCGATACACAAACAAATTATACTGCATGACTTACAAACAAATTTAACCAAGGACAGTACAAGGTCGCTAAAGGAATTTAGCTTATCTTATACAGAATGGGGCGAAAATAATTCGACGATCTATGCTGAGGAAAGTAATAATAATAATAATAATATTTAGCACCACGTCTTACTACCCGTTCGGGTTATACGCTTTAAGTACTAATTACGATAATGGATTAGGAATTGGGAAGGTTGAATCAGAGGAAGTGAACCCGCATTTGCATGGAGGGAGAGTGGAAAACCATTAAGGAAACACCCCACCCTCAGTTCACCCAACCGAGATTCGAACCTCAATCTCCCTGTTCTCAGCAGTCGAGCTCAACACGACAAGCGCGTGAGCCAATTACGTCACCGAGGCGGGTCTGAGGAAAGTGATGCACAACGTGCGTATGTTTAATAAAGTCCGGCGGAGCTGTCAATTTTGACAAACGATGTGAGTTTTGACATCTGTGTTAAAATTAATAGTAAGCTATAGGTAATGTTACCAACTGTAACCTACGTTTTATTTAAATCTTATTAAAGGAATTTTTTGTTTGTTTATATATTATACAAGGTTGTTCCCATGGCGATTCAACTATAACATTAAACACCCAAACTTAGGAAATTGAGTTATTTATTTATTATTTTGCCACGCGTCTTACTACCCATCCGGGTTTTAAGTATTTAACTACACTAATAGAGTATGGGTGAGGAAGGTAGAATTTGAGAAGTAATATATTATCATTTGCGTGAAGGGAGATTGGAAAACAATCTTGGAAAAATCACCCTTAGGACACCCGATTGAGATTTAAAAAAATGAGTTTGACATTTAGACCGTGGGTCCACCAGGGTGGATTTTTACTCGGATAAAATAATACATTATTTTAGGCGTCACCTGGATTGAACTTAGATATTTTAAATCTTTATTAAGCTGAATTCTCGCGGGGTCAATTATTGTACGACCGTGTATTTGTCTGCATTTTTTGAGCAATCATAGTCAACGACTATGGCCAGTGGCCGTCACAAGTACAACGTGGTATTTTCTGATTCAATTGAAAGATCTCATCACGTCTACATCCATTTTGTCACAACGAACGTACCTGGACCTGGTCTACGCTCAGATGACTGTCCACGACTGAAGGAGTTGCAAGTTTTACGCCTGGGCGGATAATATACTACCACTTCCGGTAAAGTCGTGCACGATCGTAAGTTTTTTGAACACTATTTCCCACTAGGTAAGTATCCGGCTTTACTTCCCCTCTTAAATAAGTTGTTCTACGGATTGTTATTGCTCAAGAAAAATATGTCGACCATGGATGGGTTTGAAACCATGAACATCGTATCCTGAGGGTAGCACGTTGGATGAGGTAGTGAGTCGAACATTTGATCCCATGAAATCCCATGGCTATCCTTACCAATCGACCATAGCGATGAAACGAGCTCAAATAAGTTATTTACAATATATCTCCCACATGGTGTTAATGTTTATTCCCTGAAGAAAAGTGATTATCTACGTATCAAATTTAGGGGCGTATAAAGAGATAAAGACCAAACAAAGATAATAAGAAACAGCTGATATTTCATTGGCCGTTGGGAGTTGAAAGTCTATTATTGTTTTAGTGATTTCCTTCACACAGACAAATAACAGAAACAATATTTGTATTATCAATATTGTAATATTACCTTATAGTTTCACAATAAATATACCTATTAGTTTCCATAATAAATCATGATATATTAATTAAACCGTTGAATTGTTGTGCAATCAATGCACCTAACAAGTAAAACCCTGCCTGTAATTATATCTAGCATATTTCACGTTACTATCCTGCCTTTGAAATATCTACAATAATGTTACACCTGTTATGTTAGTATTATATTACAGCAAACATACGATTTTAAGATAAAACTTACCATGATATTTCCTGTTTTCAAACACGAGAGGTTTTGATTGCAACAATTAACTCCCATTCGGTTACGTAATTTAATTAAGACTTTCACTATTTACACTGTTCGTTATTAATGTGAGTATAGTTCCATCATAAGTTTGTTTTTGTTTATTATTCTTTTTCATTGTTGTAATTATAATTTGAGAACAGAAATAACTGTTGTTATTTAAATCGTTTAATTTTTCAATTATGTTTGTGGGTCACTGGTAGACTATTTAAACCGCGTTATATTTTAGTTGTTGACGTGGAAACAAATAAATTTATTAGTGAGCTACAAAAGCTCCAAAAAACATTTTTATTAAACTATTTTACTACGTCACACTAATTTGTAATGCTTTGAAAATATGTTGCAAAAAGCTCGGTCAGGAGTATTAAAATATACATTCCTACGCCATCTATCGAGAAAAGAACGAACTTCTTCCGAGTTAAACTATTGCCGTGAAATAATAAACGTCACAGAATGGTTTACATTTTATTTTATCACCGCGTAACATGGATTTACTTTATCTTCTTTTTTTTTTTGCTTTGCAGTTTACTACAAGTCTGGTCTATAAGCGTTTAATCCCGCTAATGGGGTGGAGCGGAGGAAGGTGGAGGGCCTTTAGTGAAGGTGTACTCGCGTTCTCGGCAAGGAAAAGTCAAACACCATTTAGAAAAAGCACCGTCAGTAAATCCTACCGGGATTTTAACCACAGTCACCCCGTTACCAGAGAACCAAACTAAATAAGTTTGACATTTAGTTCGCGTGTCCACCAGAGATCTTATTTCATTATTTAAATTTAATCAAACAAAAATTTACATTGGTCTTTTGCAATAGCCGTAAATGTTATATAAAATTAAATAACAGTAATATAAAATACCTATAAAAATTTAAAATTATTTTTTAATTATGACCTATAATAATATGGAAGCCCTAATAATGACACTGATTGAATAAGCTAAACAATCATAACTACGAATGAAGAACAAAATCCAAACAGTAAACAAAAATATAAGCAGATCATTTTTTTTAGAACAACTCTGATTCGAGATAATGAGGTTCAAATCCTGGCCTGATACACTGGAGTGAGTTTTCCAGTGTGATTTCCCCCATTAGATTTTTCGTCCTTTCTGATAGAACCCTTAAAATTTCCTTTCATTCTGCGCCCTTCAATTAGTGTAAGATGCAGATATCACAAATGGCCTTTATGACGCTTAGCACACACACGCACACACACACACACACACACACACACACACACACACACACACACACACACACACACACACACACACACAACTTTTTTCCATCGAAAGGGGCGGTCTTTCTTTCATAAGCTTATCAAAGCTATTATAACCAGAGTCAAGGGTGGAGCTAAATGTAAAAGTAACTGCCTACAAAAACAGACCCCTTTACACAGTTTTAAACCGCAAAAATAGATCTTATTAATACTAACAAGGAATGTCTACTAATCACTGAAGATAGTAAAATTTTCTTTTCCTCCTTTTTCTACCGTAAAAAAACAAGGAAGTTATTTTTATTATCCCTCTCGCTCTCGTATGGAAACGTTCCAGGGTTTTACAAATTTTATTGGGTTTAGTGGCGCACCCGGAAATCGTACTTTGTGTGTATGTGTGCGGGGTGGGAGGTGGTTACTTGGAGTGAAAGTGCTTTACCGGGGCACAGCTGTCTTACCCTCGGGCGTATAGAATTGTATCATTATTATTTACATCTAGATTATATAAGCTATATTAAGTTATTTTATGGTAGTTTAGTACAAATATCTAAATAATATAAGAGACCGTACTTAAATTGTATCAAAACTATTATTTTTTATTCTTTTCCAATTTGTAGATTATGGGGGATCTTTTAATATGTGTTACTGTGTAGCTTTTTAATATCGAGTCGTAAACCTTCTCATTAAAATGCTTTAAAAGAATTCCCTACATTCGAAACGTTTTTATTTTAGTTATTCCAAATATTTTTTAAGTTTATACTAAAACTAGCATTTGCCCATTGCTTCGTTCGCATTAAACAATAAATCAACACAACTTAAAATGCAATAAAAGTTTAAGAGCAGTGTTTTATGTGCGTACGAAGATTAAAAAAACACTATAGACTCGCAGCCATCCCCTTCCCCTCCACAACCGTAGCTCATATCCAGTGCTATCTTATGCACCCGCAGTACCAGTCACGGTGAATGTTCACTGCTTACGCGCGGTTTTTTCGACACTACCTTCGCTCGATGATGAGTAACGTGGTATACAGCTTACTGTAGTTATCTGAAAAACAAGTAGTACAACAAACAAAATCCCGTCCTGATCCGATGAATACTTTTTGATTTTAATGGAAACAATCAAATGGAGAGCCAGACAGACATTGTAAAAATGGATTATGATGTTCTTATTGTTTACACTACATAGGAGGAAAGGAAAACACATTAAAAATTCGAACGCGCTGAAAATTTAGCTGGTGTATGCGTGCTTTACATGGGGAATCTAGCCTATAAGGTAACTTTGTTAATTAATGGTATTGTATTAATTAATCACAGAGAAAAGTAACAAAATTCTCAATTATGTATAAATATTAATCATTTTTTATTTTAAATTGTGTTACAAAACTCGGAAAGTAGGTTTACTAAATCTAATTATCAAAATACAGATCATAATCTAAATGTTTTAAAAGAGGAATTAAAAAAAAATTTAACTTCTTTATACACAATATTTATACTTTTTATTATTCGTGCTAATTAAATAAGAAATAAGAGTGACATAACATAAAAAATTGGTTGTTAAAGAGTTAAAACAAATTAAAGTTAAATAGAACTGTAACAGTTTAGAAAAGGAATTATTTATTTTCAATGTTTTTGGCCTAATTCGATCCACTATTTTGAATTCGCCATATTAAATTTTCTCTCTTAGAACTTTTCTAGAGAACATTATCTTAAGACCTATCAGCATGCCAAATTTAGGATTTTAGGTTGTTTAAAAGTGTTAGAATTAGGTATGGGGACAGTCAGATATTAAAGCTAAATTGAGTTATAGTGTTCAACAACTGGCTTCACTCTTTATATAATCTCCAATCCGAAAATAATTATGTCACCCAATAAATTTAAAAAAATAAGCTTGGAAACAAAACATTTAATCAGCCCATAAACTGAGTTCACAAACGAATGAAATCCATAGAACGCCGTATTTGTCTAAAAAATATAGTGAATATAAAAATAAATGATATACATTGTTACGAAAATACATTTTAAATAAGAGCATCACAGTTTAACAAAGAGCATAAATGTTCAAACTTTTACGGTTGTTTAAGGTTGTCCCTTTACATGGTTCGAAATATTTCAATTTACTACCATACGGCAAATATGTTATTCTATTAGCTTAGTAAAAAAAAATTGGGGGTGGGGGGTGTTTATTCCTTTTCAGCTAATGAATTTTTATATTAAATTTTTGTTCACAACTTTTGCTTATATCTGTGTGACAAATTTCAATCTTCTACCAATCCTCTATATCTATATATAAGATTAACAGAAGATTCAAATTTGTATATATATATATATATATATTTATAACTATATATGTGCGTATAGCCCGAAAGGGTGCTAATAATAATAATAATAATAATAATAATAATAATAACTATATATATATATAAGCAGTAGAAGATTTATTGGTAGAAGATTGAAATGTGATATACATATATATTTAGCACCATGTCTTACTACCTGTTCAGGCTACACTTATATGTACTAATTTCGCTAGTGAGATAAGAATGAGGATGGTTGAATTTAGAGGAAGTGTACCCACAGTTTCGTGAAGGTAGAGTGTAAAGCTATTTAAGAAAAACAACCCTCAGTACACCCGACCAGTATTCTAACCCCAACCTCCTTGTCATTGGCAGTAAAGACTAACACAAGATTAACGCCTTAGACCATGCGGCCATTGAATCAAGTAAATTTAAATGCCAAGAGATAGAATTCAATAAATTTATTCTAATTGTGATATTTTGTTTTGTTTGCCCCTACGTTGGACATTGTGAACCAAATATCCGGTTCCACAGTGGTTCTCTATAAGCTGAGTTTACGTAGACCTATATTGAGATATTGACGCCTTATACCTCGTAACCTGCAGTGTGTGTAATTCCAGACACAAGAAAATAGAAAGTTGCCACTTTTTAAATCTACTTTGTGAAACCCCAAGGTGTGCACCTTGGGTGTATTAAAATAAATCAAATATGTTGAACCTAATATCTTAAACCACGTATCAACAGGGAAGTGCATCTTCGAACTCAATGAACCAAGACATTTTAACCTTTAAATAAGTAGTTAGGTATATATTTAGGGTGTGCACCTTAGTCTCTTTTTAACATTCATAGTGAGCCTAGCACATTAGACATTGTGACTACCTATTCGGGTAGATAAATAACGAAGAAATATAGAAAATGAAAACTTGTTACTAACTACTTTCTTTGGAAAAATTTAGTTTTTGTTACTACACATATTGTGAGAATGAAGTATTAAACTGCATGATTGCTGGTGTAGAATGCCAAATGAAGTACCTCGAAACTTTTAATCTTTGTATGATTACTATTGAGGGAAACTAGCATATAGTGGGACATAGTTTGTTTTTTATACTTTTATAATACTAATTAAATAAAAATGAAGTGTTTGCCCTTTGTTTGTTTGTTTGTTCGTGTGTTACTCAACCACGTCCAAACCACCATACCAAATGTTCTACTGAAATTCTGCGTGGATATATGAGTAATTTGGACGTCCTGTTAACATATGGGTTAATTAAAAATGACATCTACCATTTTGTTTCAAGATATAGGTTACAAAAAACTTCATTTTGGGCTTTTTCTCAGCTTATTCCTATTGGATGTATATTAGGTCAAATTTTAAAGGTTCCCAGATATAATTATATTAGCCTATACGGCCAACTTTAAAAAAAAATTGTGGCTATAGAACACTAACTTTTAGCTTGTTCAGAGCTATTATTCATAAACTTTGGGAAGCCTGACATTGGGAACCAATAATAATTATATAAATAATATAGGAAGTGTATTTGTTTATATGTTTGTGTGTTTGTGGGTACGTATGTAGGTGCTATATCTCAAAAAGCAAGAAACCTAGAAAGCTTAAATCACACTTAAATAATATAAAAATTAAGTGTTATCAGTTTGTTTGTTGCTCAAACCCGTCCAAGGCACTCATGATCTAAGATATCACTTTCACAATATACTATACTGCAAATTACAGAGAGATTGGGGTTCGAATCCTGGTCGGGTATACTGAGGGTGGTTTTTCCTAAATGATTTAATTCATATTTTCAGCCTTTTAATGGAATAATTAATCTATTTGTCTAAATATGTAAATGTAAGATCAAATCACATAAATATGTTGAACATTACATCAAGTTTTATTTGTTAATGAATCAAGGTTTTCCTATTAATGTGAATACAAAACAAACATTATAAACTATATTTTCCGTTTGGATTTAAGATTTAAATGTATTCCGTAGTTACTCTATGGATTGCATTTGATTTGGCGATCGAGTTAGACAGAAAAAAATTAATTCAACATTAATATTTTGTTGATATTTCCTAACTCCGCGTTGCCAAGAGTCTTGCAAAGAAGATTTATACATTAAAAGTTTTTATATTTGAATTAATGTTACAAATTTAAAATGCAAATATAACCACACTAACAGACAGTTTTTCTTTTTACCCTGCTTTGTTCGCTGGTGAGAAAGCATGATGGAATAAAGCTTTCCCCTTATTATTAAGGATTACAACAGAATAAGTCTCATCTTGATTTGATGAGTACTTTTTGAGTTTACTGGAAATAATCAAAAATACAAAATCTAATGTACAGACAGATTTACAGTTTTATTATATTATGTATATAGGTTATTGTGTTCTTAGGAGGAGGGTGAGGGCTTGAATCACACTTTCCACCCTTTAGGTACGCCACTTGTTATCTAGTATCATAAGTTAAGATCTGTGGGGGTTGAGATCGCTAAGACCAGCACTAGTGGACACGTGATTAAAGGCGTATATCAGTCTTGTCTTGTTTGGTTTGCAGGTGGCAAGGAGGTTGGCGTTTGAGTTTCATCTGGGTGTCCTGAAGTCCCCCCTCCCCCTTTAAATGGCTTCCCGCTTTTCCTCCACGCAAATGCAGATATATTTATTTAATTTCAACCTTTATAACTCCGCCCCATCAGTGTAAAAATGCTGATGGCCTGGACGGGGAGTGAGATGCGGTGAACAAAAATATTCAAATATCAACGGCAAGAACTGTGGAATATAGGTACTATGACGTGTCTAGAGGCTTATGTAAAATATAAAATTACCTTATGCACCAAATTGGGATCGAATCAGGATTCCTTGGACCAGCAGCTGCCCTCTCTTACTCATAGAATCCTGAGAATAGGCTGTAAGTCGTGTTTATTTGGTAGGTGCCGAACACTGTTTTGTTTTTTGGTTCGTAAGTTTTAACACTAAGGCCCAATCTTACTATGTCACGTTAAAGTACTCGTAGCTTAACCGTTTGTAAAGTCTAACCGTTGGTTAAACTTAGCGTTGCGTTTTACAATGCTATTTTTATGTGCGCGTCAAATTACGGATAGGTGCCTTCCATTAGTTCTTAGCGTCAACTTTCTCGGAGCGCTAGATTTGTGTCA
>CABFVX010004597.1:0-62943 GCA_902151425.1 Timema shepardi | reverse complement strand
CCTGACCCTCTTCTCCTTGCCTCTGTTACTCCCCCACGGAACCACCGTTAGGTATTACTTCGTGGGGGGAGGCATTAGCTGTTGTTACTCTCTTCCTTCTGTGACTTGGACTCTCCTACTTCCCCGTTCCCACTTAGGTGCTGGCGGTGGCATTAGGGATGTCCTATATTCCTTCCTTCTGATTATTTTTTCCTCCTCTGCTGCTCATCGTGACTTAGACCCTTGATGACTTCCGTCGCGAACGTGCTTGTCACCTCCCACGCTGCCTCTGACGACAGCATCATATCCCCTAAGTTTTCCGGCGTAATCTTTCCCTCTACTGTGACCTCCAGGTTTTCACGCTGGGTATCATACCGAGGACACGTGAAGAACACGTGCTCGGCATTCTCCTCTACTCCGCGACAAGTGGGGCACTCCGGGGAATCCTCATACTTAAACTTGTATAGGTATGCCCGAAAGCAACCGTGTCCAGAGATCATCTGTGTCAAGTAGTAATTGACAGCCCCGTGGCTGCGATTGTACCACCTATCCACTTTGGGAATCAAACGGTAAGTCCATCTCCCCTTGGTGGAGGTATCCCACAGCCGCTGCCATCGTTGGAGACTGCTTCGCCGCTCCTGCCTCTTCAACTCCTCTGCGCTCAGCGATGTTAGACCTTTGTGACGATGTAGAGTCTTCCGCTCTTCCGCCAAGACCTCAATCGGCAGCACTCCAGCGATAACGCACACCACATCTCCTGATACAGTGCGGAACGCACTTGCTATTCGTAAAGCGCTCAACCGGTAGACTGGTGCCACTTTACGACGGGACTCTTGGAGCTTCAGTACATTGGCCCATATGGAAATGCCATACGTGAGGACTGACGTTACGACTGATGACAGGAGTGCTTTCCTTCTCTATTTGGGGCCTCCCACATTGGGCATGAGCCGTGATAGAACAGCCCCAAACACAGATGCCTTGGCACTGGCATGCTCTGCCTGCTGCTTAAAGTTGAGTCTCGAGTCAAGCATCACCCCCAAATACCGAATGAATGGCTGGGACGTGATCTCATGTATACCTGCATGCAGTGAGATCGTCTCGAGCTTCTTCCTGCTGGTGATCAATACTGCCTCAGTTTTGTGTTCTGACAGCAGCAGACCAACCGACTCCATCCACCGGTTAATCCTCGTGAATGTGACCTCAAAGAGGTTTCTGATGTCCTCCAGGTGTTTTCCTACAATTACAAGAACGACGTCATCAGCAAAGGCCATGGGTGTTACTGCTCTTGGTAACACGAGCTTCAGGAGTCCATCATACATGGTGTTCCACAAAAGAGGCCCAAGAACCGAGCTCTGTGGTACTCCCCCAGTTACCCGATACTCTTGTGGACCGTACTCCGTGTCGTACTTGAGGACCCTGTCAGTGAAGTAGCTAGCTACCATCTTCTGCAGGTATCCTGGGACATCCATCTCCGCTAGCGCCCCCATGGTGCAGTCCCACCTGGCTGCATTGAAGGCGTTCTTGATATCGAGCGTCGCTACTAGACAGTACTGCTTCTCACCATTCTTCCACCTGTCACCGGAGATCGCATCCCTTGCAAGTTTCACCACCAGGTCAATAGCGTCGAGTGTGGATCACCCTTTGCGGAAACCATACTGCTTATCTGATGGTTTTTTCTCCGTTAATCTCTCGATTTTACCGTGGATTATTCGTTCCAGGACTTTGCCAGCTATATCAAGCATGCAGAGTGGACGGTAGGATGAAGGTTCATCCAGCGGTTTCTTCCCCTTGGGGAGGAGCACCAGTCTCTGTTGCTTCCACTTTTGAGGGAAGGTGCCCTACTGGAGACATGTGTTGTACATGTCCAGGAACATTCCAGGCACTGCGTTAATGGTTGCCTTGAGCGTGACGTTGGGGAAACCATCCAGTCCTGGGGCCTTCGTGTTTCCCACTTTCGCGCACGCTCTCTTCATCTCTTCGGCTGTCACCAGTGGGATCGTATCCTCCTTATCCTGCTCGATATGGTGGTCGCATTCAGGCTGCTGCGGAAAAAGCTCTGAGATGATTCTTACTCAATAAGTCTGGGCACGTTGGCGGGGGTATCGGCTGGCTCTTCAGTCGGGTTATGACCACCTTATATGGCCTCCCTCATGGATCACCTTCCACCTCTACCAGGAGCTCATTCCAGCACTGTCTCTTACTGCCCTTGATGGCTTTGGCAAGCCGCCGCCATGCCGCTTTGTGCTCCGCCTCCAGCTGATCGGAATTTGGTTTCTCTTGACCACTCTGGGATAGTCTCCTTGCGCGAATACACGTGGAGCGAAGCAACAGTGTGGTTCCATCAATACATAGGGGGACTCTGGTTTGTGGAGCGCTTTCGAGGCATCGTGGCATCGCAGCCCTCGGTGACCTGCCTCATAACCTCCTCTAGGCTTTGCGTGGCGCTACCCTTTCCGATTGGTCCATCATCGAGTGCTGCGTGGAACAGGCTCGGGTCAAACATGCTGGTCCTCCAACCAAGTGAATTTTTCTTCTTTGGTGCCGGTCCGGAACTTACCAGTCGACTGATACCTCCCTGGAGATCAGCCGATGATCGCTATAGTTATAGACATCAGTCACCTTCCACGAGCTGCTCCTTCTTCCAGGACTGCTTCTGACGAACGCAAGGTCCACAATAGAGCTCCTTTCTCCTATAATGAAAGTCGGTTCACCCCCGCTATTTATTAAGACGACATCCAGACCAGACATTGCCTCAAGTAGCACTCGACCTTTTGGGTTTGTCTCCTTACTCCCTCAGTAAACTGCCCAAGCGTTAAAGTCTCTCGCGATTGCCACGGGGAAGTGCTCTTTCGCGTCTTCGACCAGCCTGTCAAGGAAGTCGGTGAATTCATCGAGAATTAGGCTAGGTGGAGCATAACAGCTGTAGAAATGGATATTCCTCAGCTTAGCTCTGACAAAGCCCTTCTGCGTTCTGTTGGCAACGTCCTGGAAAGGGAATTCACCGCAGGACCAGATTATGGCTTTTACGGTAGATTCGTACACCCAAGGTTGAGTGCTGAGTTGCCTATACGGTTCCGAAATAACAAAGAGATCTGGTTTCAGCACTCGCACAGTCTACATGAGCAGGTCGTGTGCCACCTCACAATGATTGAGGTTGTGCTGAAGTACTCTCATCAACGATTAGCGGGTAGCACCTGAAGTACCTTCTTAAAGACTGCGCACCTGCTGCTACCAGCTACGTGGTCACAGTACACCTCCTTCCCTTTTTCCGTGCACAGGATACAGCGCGCATCCTTTGTGCAATCGGCAACTTTGTGGCCGTACTCACCGCATCAAATGCAATTCCTGGATCTGTCGACCTCACTCATGCATCTGGAGGTGAGGTGTCCAAAGTGCCAAAACTTGAAGCACTTTATGGGTCTTTTCACCTCTTTGATGCGGTATCGCACCCATCCAATGCGAATTTTTCCCTCCTCGCCGATGATCCTCCGAGCAATTTCCGCTGGAAGCCTGACGGCCGCTATCTGGGTTTCCCCATACGCTCTTCGCGGCGATTTAACTGATTCTGCTGTTATCTCACAGCTCTCACCTACCGCTTTTTGGAGCGCGTCTGCAACTTCCCTCTTTGTGGCAGTCTCCTCGATGTCCCTGATCTCAAGGTCGACTTCCTGCACCTTGCTCAAGACCTCTGCGTCTTCTTTGAGAGCGTCTGCCATCAGCCTCCGTAGTTCATCAGTCCTGGCACTACTCTTCTTGTTAAGGACAATCAGATGCTGACCAGTGTTTGTCCTGCGAATCTTCTGAATGCTATCTCCGATCTTTTCCTCGGATACATCTTGCTTGACTTTCCGGAGAATGTCAGCATATGATTTGCCTTCATTAGCTCGGATCACCAGTGCGTTAGATAATACTATCAACGTTGCCCACTGCTTCTCGAGTTGCTTCTTTCTAGCCTTTTTCCGCACTTCCTTCCAGTCAGTAGCTCGGTCTTCCACAAGTTCGTTTGTGTGCTGAGACTCCGTCGAGTCATCGCACTGTTTCTGTCTTTTTGCCTTCTTTGTGTATGTATGTATGATTATATCTTTGAGTATACTGACTACATTACTACAAAGTTACTATAATATTTATTATATGAAATAAAACTTTATTAATCCACTAATTTGCATACATTTACCATAGTATTTTTGTACACGTTTTTGTGTAAGAGAAATATTTTTTGTTTACTTATATTTTTTTAATATTGGACAAGTCAAAAGAAACTGCAACTTAAATTCCAGCAGAGAATCCAAATTTACGTCTATTTGTAGTAAATGTAGAGGTACATAAATTCACTTATCACCACCAAATATATTAGAACTACCCCGATTACCATCTTTGTTTACGAAACATAGTACACAAGTCGTTTCCATCCTTTATCTATATTAAGTTCACGATAGGTTTTTACCTGGATGAGAGTTCGAAAATCATATATTTAGGTTTTGGGTTGCCAACACTTGTAAAAGATCACAGTTTTCTTATAAATTTAAAGATCTTTAATTACCTGTTATATATTACATTTAAAATAACGTAAGCTTAAGTTTTCTCATACTATTTCATTTTTTTTAAATAATTTATTTCTGTCCAACTCGAAACAATATTTTAAACATAATTAAAAGTACTTATTTTCGTTTTGGAACGTTACTGATTTTGTGTAATATAGTGCATACATCAATACCTTTTAATACAGGCATCGTATTTACTTGGAAAAGAGAAAATTGTTGTCATTTTTTACATACAATACACGATTTTATGATTATTTTATCGTATTTTGAAATATTACAACTGAATAAAGTATTTTCATCAACTGCGCGTCCGCATCATTGTAAAAAACTTGTTTACCGTTATGTTCAATCATATGATTTAAAATTCGTCAGTTGCCATTTTGAAGCTATGTTCCTTAGAGGTTTTTTGTGAAAGTGGTGTGAATATTTTTTTAAGGGGAATAAAACTATAAATAATCTTTGCGTCCGACCTTAAATAAATATATAAATAATATTGGCCTAAATTACCGTGGTTAACTACCACATTAATATATTACCATCTGTTTTCATTACAGTCATCCAAAGTGATAGATGTCAGCTTTTGGCGTAGTGATATATTAGGGATTACTTCTAGTAACATTTTGAGCTTTCATCCAGGTAAACTTAGCTCGTGAATGACTTATAGGTAGGAATCGCTTGCTCAATAACACATTTTACCAAGTCGTTACGATTTAATTTCACCTATTTCCTTTTTGACAGTAAAATATCTTCAATGTGTATTACTAATTCTTTTTTCTAAACTTTCTATATTTCACAAGGATATTTAATTTATGACCTCTAAATATATTATGCACTTCTTCCAAATAATGGATTTTGCAATTAATATACATATATTAATAGAGATAGAGAGAGAGAGCTATGAAATGTAAACAAATGAAGAAACTTCAACAAGAAATCACTGGTATATCCTTACCACAGACACATGTGAAGGGCAGATATTACATGTAAAACTTGCTGCTCTATTCCTTAATTTGGTGAGGACTTCATGTCATTTGTATGTTATTGGCACCCATACCAAGCTGGACGTATCAGGTATTCGGTAAAGCATAAAAGAGGTAATCGATAACATAACAAATTTTTATCTCACTTTATTTACGAACAAAAATCTTAACACAAAATTCTTCCATATACTAACGATGCACTTCTATTATCTCCTTAACTATGAATTACTGATTCATAAAATGAAATATCCCTCATAGCACAGATAGGTTTATACGTCTACCTCCTTTGTTTAAGTGGGTAAAATTATGTATTTTAAAATTAAACTAAATGTTTTATTTCCTTAATGAAAACTTAGATATTTTTAAAAAAGGATAAAAAACCAACCACTGTATGAATAACTTTATTTAACCATATTTTGGAGTGTTAATAATTTATAGAAATATTATATATTTAAGTTGAAATGCACACTCCATTTACCCTGGAAGGTAGCAAGCTTACCTTGATATACTATATTATGGTGCTATTCTAGTAGCTGAACCATAGTAAAAACATTCAAGGTAAGTTTGATATTGGTCGATACCTTGGCTCAGTCAGCTACGGCATGGCCGAGTAATTGATCATTGATGAAAGGTGGGTTTCTCCTTCCAAAGTGATGAATTAACAGTATGGAGATGCACGTCGGCGATGTCTCCTATTGAAGTGATACCGTTTATTCAGCCGATAATTGTCCCGTCATCGAACACTAATTATGATCATGCGGTTTATATTGTGATATTTTAATTGAATAAATAACACATTTAATGTAGCACACGATTTATTAAAGTTATTTTATCTTCGGTATGAAGATATTATGTAAAATTATGCAATTTTCGTTAAACTACAGACTATTTATTTATAACCTTTTCTGTGTAGTCCTTGGATTTCAGTTAGTGGCACTGTCTTATTAGAACATTCTGTAGATTTGTGTCACCGGCACTGTGTATATTACTGTCTTTGATTACAAAGTTCTTGTGTGATGGTGTTCACTGTAGATTTATGCTACCGGCACTGTGAATTACTGCTACTGCTATATTTATGCTACCGGCATTGTTTGTATTCATACGCACAAGCGGCTTATATATTACCTACCCCTAGCCCCTTGGACCTCACGCGACCTTTGTTAAAACCAACTAATTGAAAACGTCCTTGTGACAGGTGTTGTGAAAGCTAGCTTCCTATTGGGTAGAGGGAGCTAGCGTCACTCACTTTTTTTGGTAAATACTACGGAGTTTCTTTTGAGAGAAAAAATAAGTTTTAATGGTGCAATCCTTTGACATTATTTCTGAAAAGCACGTGATTCTTCATTGATGAACTAGTGAAAGGATATTTTACATACAATACTTAAAGAAAATGCACTTCATCCATGCCTTTTTTTAAATATATGAGAGGGGTCTAAATCAGTATCGTTACAATGGATGGGGGCTGGATGTTGTGTCTCTTCTAGATTTAAGTTAGTTTATTAAGTCGTGTGCTGATATAATCAGTTGGTTCAGAGAGTTCACATTATAATATACCTCAAAATATTGAAATTAAGTTAGCTACATCTCAAGGTAAATGGATGGTACACTCAGTTTACTGTTAAAGCTTAAAATTAAACCTTGACAGGCTCTACTATAGCACTAACAATTTGGTTACACCTTAGGGAAACATGCAAGTTAAGCTCGATAGCTTTCAGGGTAAAACCTTATTTCCATAACTTATTCCTTTCTCAAATAGGTAATGCCTTTGATACAATGAATCAAAATAAGTCACATCAATATCGATTTGAGATGCGTGGTCTTCCAAGTATTCTCAAGATCTTATCGGAAATCAACCCTTGCTCACTATACTAAAGCTTATCCTATATTACAATTTTGGAACTATAATGTTTTCAGCAAACAAAGCTACAACCCACGTTGGTCAATCGAGCACACTCATGAATCTCCCCTAATCCCCACATAACACTATCAAACAAATAAAATAATATTGGTTTTAAGCCTCCGGGACATAAGTGGTTGATTATAAAGGAGATGTATGTGCCGATTCCAAAAATGCCATTATTTTTTTTTTATCTCATGTCTACTTCAAGATTTGTACTCAAATTTAAAAATTCAATGCATTACCAATTTTTAGTAACACACATATGTTTAATATGCGGTTTTCATCATTTTTTTTATTATAAGATACAATAGTTACAAAAATTTATATTATCATACAGATAATATGTGAATTACGTATAATTAAATTGATAGCCATGACTATTTAAAAAATACGTTTTGAATTTTCTCTTAAAAAAATCAATAGTTATCTCTCATAATGGCAGTATACAAGCTACCTTGATAGTTATTTTCTGTCATGGATATGCCCTGATAAAAGCGTTCCCCTTGCTCATCACTCACACTCCCAAATTTTCAGGAAAACCCTCCAAATATGAAGGTAGAAAATGAATTTTCAAATATATTCGGCACCCCCATATATTTATAGCATTGTACGCAAAGCTGACAAAACCATAGATATGTTATTGTCTTCTTTCCTGTTTCTAAAATTTCCATAAAGAACCTCTTTAAACGAAAGCTAATTTGTCAATTCAGTATCCTGTAGCTTTATCTCAAATACATAATTTTCAAAAGTTTCCTTATATAGTAACCAATGATAATGCTTTCTTTAAGTTTAGCACCTGTTTTATTGAGAAAAACATCAGCGAGATAGGTGAATCCACTTTCTATTTTGTCTTAAGCCTTGGCAAATATTTACATAATATAAAGCTTGTTATAAGTGGAGAAATTTGTTAACACTACCTCAGACCATGTGGCCACCGAAGCGGGTCATTGACTAATTGATGTCGATCTTCATCAGAGCAAAAATAGCAAAATTAATTAAATGAGGGTTTATAGGAACATAGGAGGATTACTTAAATGGGTTAAATCCCACTAATCTGAAATGATCAAAACTCGATGTTCCTTCCTCTTTATGGAGCTCAATATATAGGGTTTTGCCTCGAGATGAAATTGGGATACCCAACAAACTGTTGATATTCCAGTAAGTTAATCCTAACGCCATCAACTAGGAAAGCGTCCCACCTGAGCTTAATATTATTCAAATATCTTCCCAGAACCATCCATGCTGCGTGCATTAAAATGCATCTTTCCTTTTCCTTTGTAAGAATACATTTTCAAAAACAGCTCAAATAGAAAATCTTTATATCCAGTGCCTCATAAATGAATGGGCATGACTATAAAATACTCCCGAATACGTCCACAAATTGTGGGTTAAACTCGATAGAGACATTATCAGGTACACCGTACGCAAATATTACATCAAGGAAAACACCTATTGGGACTATACCAAGCAATTTTTTTGCTCTTCTAGAGCTATAAAGAAGCTTATTTATCAAGGATTTACAAAACTTTCTTGAGGAAGAAATGGCGTACTGCTTTGGCCAGGCTTATACCAAAACATAAATAGATGTCTCCATATCAGACCTAAATAAAACAGCTATTTTCGAGTTTGCTGGGGCCAAGTATTTTAGAATTAATTTCATCTAAAAATACAAGGTCTAAAGGATGAACGGAATTTCCTTGATTTAGATACCCAAGCATAAGAATTTTCTCTGAGAGTTGCTAAGCAATTTATACCATTTTGTGTGCTAATCAATCATGCCCAAATGTTAGTTCTTTAAGGTGGAGTGCTAGTGAGCGTGAGTTTAGGGCAGTATTTTTGCAGTTTTTATAGCACAAACATTTTTTGGCAAAAATAAATCAAATATTTCTTCTCTAGAATCATAGAGTTTTGTTTTCTGCACATGCTAATCTCAACAGTTGTTGAATATCTGTCATGAGCATAGCAGCATTTGGTGACAAACATTTCTCTTTATTTAAAAAGTTTGTCACCAAATGCTGCCATGCTCATGACAGATATTCAACAACTGTTGAGATTAGCATGTGCAGAAAACAAAACTCTATGATTCTAGAGAAGAAATATTTGATTTATTTTTGCCAAAAAATGTTTGTGCTATAAAAACTGCAAAATTAATGCACTAAACTCGCGCTCACTAGCACCCCGCCTTAAGAGCAGTTAAAAAAATTAAAATTGTATTTCGTTCAGTGATTTAATACTACAGCATTATCTTGCAATTATTTAAACAACAGCAACCAGTTTTCAATTTACAGGCAGGTGGAGTGGGATTTACTTCCCGATTTTTAAGAAATATCTCGCTTTGTAAACAGAACCATATTTGAAATATTGATAATTTATTAACAAAAAATAAGTAACATCTTTATACGATTACAAATTTATTATTTTTGTATAATTTACTAAAATAATCGCTTCCAAGTAAACTCTAAAAATAACCATAAACCAAATGTGTACCTAAAACAATCATCTTGGCATGCACCAGAATACATAACTGCTAAAAGTGTTTTCAACCAGCTAATAGTTTCACCAGCTACCGTTATCACATTTTTCTTTCAGTGAAATCTTATTAGTCTTATCTTGACGGGATTCACTATGGCACTATCATAAAATCAGCAGAGCCGTGATAACAACCAAGGTAAGCTTGCTAGCTCTCAGGGTATTAGGTGTACATAACCGTAGTTGTAAATACATATCGTTTTAAATAATGTTTTTAAGAGCCATTGGAACAAAGCCCTTATAAGCTAATGATATAGTAAGATCCTTTTATATGTAACCTTCGTTTACCTAGCACGCTTCTCTTACTGTTGGACTGTGGTGTAGCTTACAAGACAGGGCCATTGTGTAGTTCAGTGGTTCCCAAACATATTTTTTTAGATTGTACTTCTTGGTCATGACTAAAAGTTTAATGTACCCCCAAGGTCGAAAATTTCCAGATGACGAGCTTTAAAAAATATGACCACTTGGTATATTATTGATCAATTTAATCGTTTGGGAAAAAATATTTGTAATCAAAATATTTCAAATGTGACAAAGCTATTTAGAGAGAATCCTACTGCTATAGCCATTCGCGGCTCGTAGCTAAAATAAGTGGGGGTGCTGCTCCAGAAAATGTTTAGCCTTTGTTTAAAAATTGTTTAAAAGGGGAAAAAAATGTATAAAAAGAAAATGTATTCAGGAACCTGATAAAATCTTAACAAAAAAACCCGTTTTACTTACTCTAACTTAAATTGTTACAGTTCAAGCTTGATCTATTCAAATAAAAATGAAATCCATTCTTCTTGTTTTAATTTGTGCAAGAAGTTCAATAATTTTCTCCTTGATCTCTGGATGACAAATGAGGAAATTTTACTCCATCGAAAGTACTGCAAGAGCATTTAGTGTTTCTGTTAAATACAAGGACAGAAAAAAAAAATTGAATCAAATAGAATAGCTGGAAGCAGAATAATAATCTAACTCTACACTCTTCTACACTTTATCACATCCAAAAATATGGTACACGGTTTTTAAGCACAACACACGCTGAGTAAAAAAACTTCCTTCCACCATCATGCCGGAGCCGGAACTGCGAGATCAACACTGCTCTCTCTACCTGGCAGTCCCGCCTTCCTCCCCACCCCCTTCTATGTGCGCATGCGCACAACAGTCAAACACCACGTCGCTGGCACTGTGAAGCGCACAGTTCCATACAAAGATGTTTGTAACTTTTTCATAAACTTTGGGATGGCTACTAAAGTACTGCCACTAAGCTTTAGGAATATAATGTACTACAAAAACAAAGAAAGAAATAAAGTAAAAAAGGATTAATTATATTAAATGTTATCGATAATATCAAGTGGAAATAGGGGGTGCTGCAGTTCCGCAGCACCTATACACGAGCCGCCACTGGTTATATACAGCCTTAACATTATCTCTTATTGAGAATCGTTATGATCAGTTAAAAAAAACATAATTTTACTGTAAACAATTGTATAGATTTTCTTCACAAATTCATTCAAAAATAAAGAAAAGAGTAATCAAAGACACAATATTTTCAAATCAAAATTTGTAAATGTAATTCTGGAGCTGATATATTATGGATCCCAAAGTTTTTGAGTGAGAGAGGTGTGGCTTCATGGTTGGCACAACTGTTTGATGTCTGGTTGTCCAGATGAAACTTTCAACAGGAGGTACTTATTTTTCAGGTACACCATGGAAGAAAAACCACTCTCACAGAAATATGTTGTTGGGAAAGGCATCATAAACTGCTATGTAGATGGTGTCAAGTAGAGGGTTGAGAATTCTCAGGTATCGGTACCCAGACAAGAGCCAATACCTGGTAAAAAAGGGTGGAAATAACCAGATAAAGGTACTTGCCAACAATTAGAGTTTCCCCTAAGTCCCCTGTTATGTTTGCCAACTTTTTCTTGAGAGCTGCTCACGTACCCCAGTTTGAGAACCAATGGTGTAGTCCATCAATATAATAGATTTCAGGGTAAGCATAGTGTAATCATTATTGGTAAAACCACCAACTTTAGGGGTAAGCAGAGTGTAAAATTGACCAAAATGATATTTGTTTTTCAAAATTTTTGTCAGACTTAAAAACATTAACTATATTATATACTTCTATAATATTTTAGATTAACTTGAAACTTCTTATTTATTTGTATGATAGCCAGAATAAAGGCCTTTCAATAATTCTTAGTACGATCAATATGTCAAAATAAGCATAATGTCTCCAAAATAGAGATATAGGTAGGCAGAAAGACCAAAGTTAAACTGAAAATATTATTGTGAGTGCCTAGTTCCAAATTGAGGCAATATCAATATTTTGTTTAAACGTTATTGGTATATACATAGAGAGAAATAGACATAAAAAAAAGTGTACAAACGTAAATAGAAAATTCCAAATATATGCACCATCCTCACATGAGCCCTTTTCCAATATGAATAACATTAATTTGTTTAGGAAAGACGTTACAAAGATTTAAGAGGTAAATTACTTGTTACTTTAATTTTGATTGTTATTTATATAACTTACCCCATTTATTACTAGGTCAACCCATTGGGAGAAGAAGACCGCTACAACTGCTCCAAACAGCAGGAGGAGAACAGCGACGACAATAACAAGCCCTGGAAAATGGATTATTCACAAATTATCATCACCATACAGATTATGTCTAAAAAACAAACAAATGTATGCCACATGTTGATTTGATATTGTGTTGGGTAGAATTTGTTTTACATGTCATTTACTTTTTGACCATCATGAATAGAACGTTTGATTTAATAATAAGGCAGATTTAACAATATGATTTAATTATCTATGGCCCTTTGGTGTATGACCTTAAAAAAATGTAGTAGATATATTTTAAGATATTTTGAATTTATGGATAACCCTAGTCATAAAAGAAACCGTGTGATTCGTACATTAGTTTGAAATGGTCCGGCAAATCGTTATGAGCTGGTATATTTTTTAAACATCTCCTCGCTTTACCGTACCCGTGAGTGGTAAAATGTTTTCTAGCACCGAGTTCTCCGACTCCAGGGCGAAGGGAGCTGCAGTCGTGGGAATTGTGTGTCAGACCAACTGACAGTGCATTCCATTTGGGTAAACATCTACCCTACAAACTGAGGACCTAACATGGGAATGAAGGAAACATAAGTTAAGTGTAGTAGGGAGGTATCTTGGTGCAGTTTTAATATAAAACTGGTGAAAATAAATCAAATAATTCTCCAGTAGAAACATAGAGTCTAATTTTGTTCATGTGCTGTTTAATATCTACCAATAGTGTCCTGGAATTTAGAAACAACTTTTTCTCTTCGTTTAAAAAGTTTCTCATCTCATAACAGATATTCAACAAGTGTTGGTGCTCCAAGGCCGGATTGTGAAGGCCTTGGGACGATAAATAATTAGAGGGCCCAACATTAAACACATATTTTTCTTATCATCGCGTCAACATTATCATTTTTAATTTCCTTTGACCTCTCGTAGAGAAAGTATTGTGATCGTAAACAAAATTGAGCTCGAGATTTTGATTAGTGTCTTACGTTTAATGACCCCCTGAAACCGGAAAGGTGTTTTTCGCAGCCGTCCGTCTGTCTTTGGTTGTGTGTGTTTGAACGTCGGAACCATTATACAGATTGGGCTATAACTAGGTATCTAGGGTTTTCACAAGGCTACCCGCCACGAGGATTTTTTGGAATTAGATATCCAAACCTAAAATTAAGGCAAAAAGGAAAACATATTTATCAAAATGCAATTTAACGATTACAAAATTTGTATTTAGGAATTGTTTAAAATTGCAAACTAAATGGGAACTATCATTTTTTCATAAAAATGACTCTATGGGTACATAAGTGTAAATTTTCAATTTTCATCATATCTCCGCAACTATTTAAGTTAAGAAATAACTTATAAAGTTGTACTATTAAAAAGATTAAGAAATATAATTTGATATAAACAATAGTTTCTGAGATTTAAGCAAACTATATATATATATATATATTGTATGGTGCAGTTTGAAAATGTGAAACTGATTGTTATGTTCTTTGGTGGACAGAGATGTTCTTATTTTTTCAATGTTTTTGTAACGGTGTGTATTATTTCATCTATTTTCTTTGGTGGAGTGGTCCCATTACAATGTTCGTTAATTAGTTTCATAAATCTTACTAGTTTCTAGTAAATGTGTCTGTTCTATTTTAAGATAAAACAAGAGAAAAATTTAATGAAAATTGCTAGAGTGGATTTCGAGAAAATAATTGTTTTCTCTTTTTTCCTTCCAGTAAACTACCGTTTACTTTAGGGTGGGATATATTCCAAAAATCCTCGGGGGAGCCTTATAAAAACTCTCAAGTCTTAGCCTGACCGGTTAAATGGTTTCGGTTCTAGACCACGATACACAGACAGACCGACACATGGCGTCAAAACCAACTTTTCTGTTTTAGGGGGTCAAAACGTCAACATTTATCAACATTTTGAATAACATTTTTTGATGATCACAATACTTCTCTGGGCGAGAGGTCGAGATAGAGTGAAACCAGAAACATGTCTAATGCTGTGTCCACACAAGTGTCGTATAGGCCGTACACAGGTCAGGAAACTCTGGTGGTATAGTTCGACATGAGCTATCTAGAGTCACTGCAATCTCGGGATGTTGTTGTCTAATGCGGTGTCCACACAAGTGTCGTATAGGCCGTACACAGGTCAGGAAACTCAGGTGGTATAGTTCGACATGAGCTATCTAGAGTCACTGCAATCTCGGGATGTTGTTGTCTAAGCTTTGAAAATCACAGTTTGAAATATTTGTTCGCGGTAATTAAGTAATATTTTGTCAGGAATAAATAGCGATTGATATAATAAGCTATAATATTTGGGGGGATCTTACAATGTATGTGATCTTTAAAGTCTAAAAAGATTTATATTTTATTATTGCAAGAGTGTGTGGGAGTCGTTATTTGTTGAGACCCCTAGGAGGTCACCCATGATGCCCTCCCCTAAATCCGGCGCTGGGCTTCACCATATCAACAAAATAAACTTTATGTTTATACTGGTGCAATATTTGATTTATTTTGGCCAACAAATTGTTTTGCTATAAAAAAATGCACCTTAACTCTAGTTAGTTACACTCCCACCTTAAATATTCCATTGTTTTGAACTTAACAATGAAAAATTGCCTCTGGATTATTCCAGCTTTGTTTGGTATTAACTGGTTGCACAATTAACGATAAGATTAACACAATGATATCTACTTTCATTATTCCAAGTGGGACTTGTTAGGAACCATAAATTGAGGTAATTTTGTCTTATATCTTGATTTTCCCAAGAAGTTCATAACAATATTTCTTACTATACTTTGTTAGCACATAGCTTCCCTGCATATCTCACATTTCATCTCTCATAATAAACAATTCACTACACTATTCTATGTAATTACAAAATTTACTTTCAAAATGTTCTGGCCGTTCATTGGTTTCTGTATTATAGCCTCAAGATGGTTGTATCGTATACCTAAACTAGTTAATTGAGCTCGGCCTTGGCCAACTGTCATCAATTTTAAGGTGAAATGGAACCAAGGACAATATGTTATATTCAATATTTTATCACCAAACTTTATTATAATTATATCAAACACAAACTAATTACATACATCATTTCCAGTTACAAATTATTATCATTGTCAGATTCATAAAATGTCCAAAGATCAAGTTTGACATTTTTCATCGCGTCTTACCACTTGTTCAGGCTATAAGCATGTATGATAATTAATATAATGGAGAAGGGTTGAGTAAGAAAGCATTTTAGAGGTAATTTACCAGCATTTGCATGGAAGGAGAGTAAGAAACAATTTAAGAAAAAAAACATCAGTGGACTCGACGGGGAATCTAACCCCGATCTCCCCGTCTTCAACAGGCCAGTCTATTGAGAGAATTACGTCCTAGACCAAGGATCAGCAACCGGTAGATCGCGTAATAAAAATACATCTTCATTTAAAGTTGATTGTTGAGTCTTATAAACTCACAAGTATACCGAGTTATTACAAATAATATCCGCGTATGACCAGAATAACATTGATCGGCCATAATCTCTAACATTTAGAAAATTATAGAATTTAATATGATAATATAGACTTTATTTACTAGAAGGGTGGTGACATGATTATTTGAGGAAGATTGTTTCTAAAGAAATAAAATATAGTATATGTAGACCAAAATAGAAGTGTAGTGGAGAAACAATGGGTGGCCTTTGATAAGTTGGTAAATCAATAGCGGCCCAGAAGTTTTCAGCTTAGACCATTCGGCCATTGAGGTGGGTAACACCATTTTAATGTTTTATTCAACAATTTTAAATCATTGTTTTTTGCACTGACAAAATCACTTATATAATATAAGACAAAGTGTCTTATGTTTATGTGTGTATTATAAAAAAACATTCAGTTAGTCAGCTTGATGTGACGTAAGAGATATACAACAAGCTTTTATTATCTCTTATTTAAAGTTATCCTATCAACAATAAATGAAATTTCCAAAATACTAACGCTTCTCATTATCAAATTAATATGTTTTCACAACTGATAATATTATCTGGCAATTATAGCATCTGCTGAAAATACGATTTAATTTGTGGATATAATATAACCCACATCAGCGGTCACACCGTCTTTAGGCGTAACTCTCGAAATAGAAGGGACGTTTGCCTTTTGAGTCCCAGCTGGGTAAACTGACGGTGTCTTCCCTTTTTCCCCGTAAGGCCCTTGGCCCTGTCGATTGCGGGATGGTGGGCGAGAGGGTGAAAGGCGTGGTGTGGCTTGACAACCGACCAAAGTATCCTTCCGCGCCAACAAGAACAGATAGACCATGGAAAACGTAGATGGTGCCAGCTACCGGATAGATCTTGCGGAAAAATCAAACGTTTGTAAATATCAGTTTTCTAGAGAACGAGTGAAATCTTTATGTTAATATTTTCAACACCTCTTCTTATATAATGTATAGATGTTTATTAACAGTTACATTTTCTTATTTTTTGCTATGCAGCCGGCAGTTTTCTATTAAAAAATGTCAATTCTATCGATATTTGATCACGCTTAAATGATAGGGGATGTATGTGTATATAAAAAGTATAACTTATCTACATGCTTCTATTCCTGAAAACCCCGTTTCCGAAAAGAAAATCGCAAAACAATAACAATTCTTGTAGATGACCGTTTGTTCCCACGGCTCTGCATTCCCCCGCCAAATGAAAAGGGCCAATCATCTTAATGGCTTAGTTTTTATATTAAACCATGATCAGGGCTGAAACTATCACCATTTTTTCAAGTCGTAGCAACTATAGGCTATGTACGCTGTTGGGTCAAGCTACTTTTTAAGTCTTGTAACAATTATATCATTTTGAAATTGTATCTTATTAAAAATTACTATATCAATAATAAGCGTATCACTTACCTCAAACCCCACTTCGTTGGTCACGTGGTCTAACGCGCTATTCGCGTAGAAAACTAGACTGCAGATCAGGCTAGAACCTTGCTAGGGTATACTGAAGATGGTTTTTACAAATGGTTTTCCGCTCTCCGTGCAAATGCGGCTACAACTCCTATAAATATAACCTTCCTCATCCCTAAAACCATAAGTGTAATTATTAAAAGTGTTTAACTCGAAGGGGTAGTAGGGCATGGTGCTAAAAAAATAAAAACTTAACTCAATATCAATAGTTCACGAGTATCATTTCTACCGCTTATTTATTAAACTTGGATCGCTCTCAGACCATGACTCTTTATTTAATGAACTTGGATCGCTCTCAGAACATGACTCTTTATTTATTGAACTTGGATCGCTCTCAGACCATGACTCTCTATTTATTGAACTTGGATCGCTCTCATACCATGACTCTCTATTTATTGAACTTGGATCGCTCTCAGACCATGACTCTCTATTTATTGAACTTGGATCGCTCTCAGACCATGAGACTCTATTTATTGAACTTGGATCGCTCTCAGACCATGACTCTCTATTTATTGAACTTGGATCGCTCTCAGAACATGACTCTCTATTTATTGAACTTGGATCGCTCTCAGAACATGACTCTCTATTTATTGCGTGTGTTTGTGTGTGTTTTTGTCCTGATATATTTTTAGATATCGGGCAGTATAAGGTAAGGTTTATTTTGACTAAAAGTATTGCATTCGGCAGGCGAAACAATACCAAGTTGATCATTTAAAATGGGAATAGTGTATATATCTCCCATAAATTATGTTGACTAGTTATACAATTATTTGTACGCGAAGTAATACTAAAATACTAAAATAAATGAATTTTAAGATAGTTTGAAAATAAATTAGCTTATATGGATAGTTTTGATTTAGAATTTGAACTCAAAATTTACTTTATTTATATTACCATTTAAAGAAAGTAGATCCATAAATAGCTTACATTTAAAAGATAACAAAAATTGTACAGATATAAAAGATCTAAAAAAATTAACAATTATATTTTCGGGATAGGTATATTTGAATAACTTAAAAATATACTAAGAAACAGTAATCAATCCAGTGTTCAAAATATGTATATACATCTCGTTTTTCAACAACCTCTTTGAATTAGGCAGGGCATAGCCAAAACCAAATATTAATTTCAATGAAATGTGAAAATATTAATTTTATACCTTAGGTCAGGGATTCTCAACCTAAGGGTACATTCACAAGATGTCTTGTCAGAGGTGAAGGAAGGGTTTGGTAATCAGATAAATCTGTGCCCGGACCGAGGATTGAACCCTGGACATCCCACAGAAGTCTGACGTACCCTTACCCCTTGACCGCCAGGTCACGAAAAGAATGATTTTGATATAGCTTATATAAAGTTATATAATATTGTAGATAGATGAATATTTTGTATTGGCACAATAAAAAAAAAATATAAGCAATCTTTTAACAAAAATACCAGGGAAAAGATGTAGAGGTGGGTGCTTTGTTTAATAATAGCCACCAGAATACAAAAGTAAACTCAAAAGATAAATCAATAATGTCTCAGTCTTATCCAGAAGATCCGGAAAATAGAAAAAAAAAATCATATAACTTTGTAGGCGGGATGGGAAGTGAAATTTGGATTCATGTTCAGTATGTTCTGAACATGTTTGCCCAGATAATAATTATGCACAATACCTTGTATATGAACTTCTCAATTGGACTGAAAAGCAAAAGGTAAAATATATTGCTGTACCTTCCTTAAAATTACATAATGATTCAGTTACCGTTATGAAAAAAATATAAGAAAATGCGTCTCAATTGCAAATAGTTAGGCGACAAAAAGTCGATAAACAAATGCGTTCATACTGTTGGGGCTCAATGTCTTAATGGAAATCAAACCACATTTTTCATAAATGAAATTCTATGTTCAAAAATTATTAAGTTTGAAAATTTAGTTAAAAATAAATCCTCCAAAATTTGCATACTTCAGAATGAAATTTATTTATGCAAGGGAAGAAAAAAAACAACAGTAAAACTTATGCAGTTATTTCTACAAGATAGATTATTGAAACTTTTTACATGTAACCTAAATTAAGAGTAAGTGTACCCACATTTTCGAGGAAGAAAAGTGGGAAATTATCAAGAGAAAAAAATCACTCAGTGAACACTAACAGGATTTGAACCCTGACCTTTCCAGCATCAAAAAACGAGTCAAAATAATATTGAAATTTTGTAAAAATGCGCCCAAAAAACACTTCAAAGTCACATAATAACAAAAGTTTCAAAACATGTATTGGATATCTAAAATTAGCAGGCATGACACTTTGAAGCTTTAAATATTTATATTGGAAAAAGAGTCGTACAAATATAATAGCCGATGTTGGTAAATAAAGACCAATTTCTTTCCCTTTAAGAATGTAAAAAGCCCTGCATAAAAAAATAACCAGCAATAATTTTAGATTATCTATTATTGTAGCTTTTTTATTATTATTATTAGCACCGCGTCTTACTACCCGTTCGGGTTATACGCACTTACACTAATGTGTAATGGTAGGGTGATTGTGAAATGAAATGAAGGACCTACAGTTTAACGTGAAATCCGAACCACGGTGGAGACCTGGCATTCCTCACATTCACAAGATGTCTTGTCAGAGGTGGAGGAAGGGTTTGGTAATAAGATAAATTTTTATTATTAATAATGATAAAATTTCAACTGTATGTTTAATATACTGTATATCAAAAATTCAAAGATCCTGTGTTTTCTTTTCTTTTTAGTTCAGCTTAATAATATGTAATACGGAACAAAACATCAATCCCATTTAGGCTGTTTGATTGAAGACGGGGATGTCGGGGCTTAAATTCAGAGCGTACTGATGCATTTTATCTTTAATTATTCCCAACTATTATTTAACATCAATAATGATATATTTCCTTTAAATTTTTATATTCTCATCCCTAACATGCAGTGTAAATGTAAGAATAGACTGGACAGAGTAAGATGCAGGTTTAGAAAAATGATATTTTACATTAACTTTGCTTTCTTGCTAATCATAGTTTAAACGTTAAGTGTGCAACTATTAGTAGATAATATTTTAAAACACTTTGTCACTATATATAAAATATTTTAAATCCAACAGTTTGGAGGTCATTATACTATCATAATTATCATGTGTACATACATTATAGGCCTGAAATGTTTGCTACTAATTTAATGTGCTGATATATATAATGTAGTAGATACAGATATAGGTGCACTAATAACTGTGTGCTTTTAAATAAAATGAAAATTAAGTTGAGTTATCCTCGATGAAACACTGGGACGAGGTAGTCGGGCGGTCACACGAAAACAGCTGAGTGAGGCAACCTTCTATTCCAACACCTCGTGTGGCATGCACATAAATGTAGTAAATAATAATTTTGTTGAACTTCAAATATCACTAAAAAATCTCCAAAAAATAACCTCAAAAAAACCCAACAAATAATTTATGAGAGAGGACCACTTAAAATCACTATCTAGAGCAGGGTTTCTCAACCTAAGGGTCATGTAAATAGTATTGGAGTTGCAGGACATTTGATAACAAAACAAAATATAAATAATATGTAACTAATCTTATCCTTCATTTTCGACCACAATGGCGACATTGCCTGTTTTGACTTGAGGCCCGACTGTTGTCTCAACATGACAGTATTAACCTACCAATTTTAAGCTGGGTAGCAGACAACAAGGTCCTTTGTACAGGTTTGGTGACAGGGAAGGGAGATTAACAAAAGGTTTGAAAGTACGTTTTGCCGTGACTCATTCTTAGTGGCTTGTACCTTGCAAGTGAGAGAAATACTAGCAGGTAGATTTCAAACCTCATCATCAGTACTAACCAGTTGAGTTCCACAACAGTTCACTATTTCGTGTCACTAAATAGTTTCACCCGGTGTGGAAGGCCTTATTAGCAGTTTGTGATCCATCGTGTTCAGAGCTCTTGCTAGTTGTTAGTTGTTCAATATTGCATGTATAGTGTTCTAGTATCTCTGACGTACAAAGATGTACCGGACGAGCAAATAATTAACTGTCACCAGTTATTGGCTGCCATCATTTCAAAGACCAATTGCAATAAAATCAGAATTATCTTACCCATGGATAAGTGGTTAAATTTGTCAAAGACTAAGACAGAAGATAATACTGAAGCTATAGACCCTGCAGAACCACGATCATCCGGCACTAACAAAAATGTGCAGATATATAAAACTGAAGATATTTATCATTTGCATGCAAAAACGAGGAAATACAATGAAACATTTTTGCAATATGGATTTACTTTTATTACCACAAATATTGAAGACATACCTATCTGTTTGATTTGTAATGAATGCTTGGTGAGTGAAAGTCTCAACCTGCAAAATTAAAAATACATCTACACATAAAGCATGCTTCCTATTCCAATAACCCTAACAGTTTTTCAGAAGGCTATTAGAAACATCGAAAAAACAAACACAATCTCTTGAAACTCATGTACTGGTCGATAAAAAGTACTTAAAAACATCTTATGAAGCCTCTTACTTAATTGAAAATGCTAAGAAACCATACACCATTGACGAAGATCTTGTGTTGCCAGTGGTGATTAGAATGAATTAAATTATTCACGGGAAAAATATGCAGAAAAATTTAAAAAATATCAACTGTCAAAATTAATTATACTGTGAGTAGACAGATTTTGGAAATTAGCAATGACCAGTGTAAGCAACTTATTGAAAGAATTAAAGAAAGTTCAAAATTTGGAATTCAGCTGGATGAATCTACTGACAATACAAACTTCGCACAGCTACTGGCATTTGTCAGGTATTGTTAAGGTAGCAGTGTTCACTAAGATTTACTATTTGTCAGTCGTTAGATGGACGTACAACTGGTGAGGCCATTTTTCAAGGAATTGGGGCTAGAATGGAATAACTGTGTTGGAGCTTTTACCGACAGTGCAGCGGATTTCAGGTAAAAGTTAAATCTGCAAGAGATAGGCCTACTACTTTCACTCATTGCATGATTCACCGAGAGGCATTAGTGTCCAAGAACATTTCTACAGATCTGAATGCTTTACAAGATGTGGTTAAGGATATCAATTTTATTAAAAGTCGTGCCCTTAATAGTCGCCTCTTTGCAAATTTATGTGATGAAATGGAATCCAATTTCAGAACACTTTAACTGTATAGAGAAGTGCAATGGCTGTCAAAGAGACGAGCATTGAGACGGCTATTAGTGTTAAAAAATGAAATAATACTATTTCTGTCTGAGAATAGCTCTGAATATGTTAGGCTTTCAAGAAAAAATGAAAATTTGGAAGAATAAAGTAGAAAATGACTCATTTGAAATGTTTTCATACACAGAGGATTTTATTGTTGATAATATGCTTAGTTTTGACTTGACTAAGCAGATAATAATTGATCATTTGGTATGCTTGGAAAACAGTCTTCAGAAATATTTTCTACAGGAATTAATAATAATTGTATTGTATTCCAAACCCCTATATCGTGGAGAAGGGAAAATGTGAAGCATCTCTTGTTGAGACCAGCAGTGACAAATACTAAGCCACAATTCGAGTTATTGTGTCAGAATTATCTATCACAAACCCCCCATTAAAGGTAAATGTATTCTTCTTATCTTTTGTCAGCCTTTAGTAAAATTTTCTTTGGTATATTCAAATTTGATACTACCAATTAATTGATTTTTTTATTTTTTATTTTCTACTTATATTTTGCATGTCAATATACTATATACACTATTTTTTAAGCAACATAATGCTTTAATATAGCTATACTTATATTTAGGGTATTTTATTTTTTGCTCAAAGAGGGTTTGCTACAAAACAGTGTTCCATCAAACAGGGTGCATGCAAATAAGTCCCGCACAAACCGCTAAATCGACTATATACAATGTTACTACCAATTGAGTGATTACTACACTTATCAAGCAAAAGAAAGATGGTTAAACCAGTTCTAAGATAAATATGGAGGTGTGAATACATTAAATTGCTCCCTTAACGACAGACAGAGGGTAAGGAACCGTATTAATACATTTCCATGGGAGTAGAACCACTACAACCAAAATAAATCTGGGAAAGAGTATTTGAGCCCCAACTTAAATGTGAAGGGGCTCTTAGAAGCCTATAAAATAAAACATTCCAATATTAACATGACATATAAGTTTTATCGGAGTCTTTTTAAAAGATATCCCAGATTTGTCCTTTAAGAAACCTTGAGGTGACATTTGTAAAACTTGTGATTCTATTCATTTTAAAGCTAAAAGCAGATTTAACACTAAAGTAAAAACTGCTTAAACTGAATTAGAAAGCCATCACAGAAAAGCGAGGAACACTTTTATGACCATCAAGAACTATACTTTAGTTAACACTTTACCGGACAGTGACACATGTACCGTTACAATAGACTTAGATAAAAGTTTTCCACTTCCTAAGCTGACACATAGCAGCATGTACTACAGTCAACAACTAACATGTCACAACTTTGGAATTCATGTTGCTGATAGTTTAGACAGGATTATGTGTGTGTGACATGAGGGACCATTAGACTAGGGTGGTAACCAGATGACATCATATCCGTTACAAGCATTAAACACAGGGCTTCTCTCAACTTGCATTTGGAGTGACAGCTGCATAGGCCATATAAAAAAACAGGATGCTTTTGTTTTTATATATTCTTCAGGGCCTTTAGGGCAATTTGATAGCATTGATCACAAGTTTCTCCTGTTTGATCACAGTTTTCCTTGATTAGATAGAGACTTTGCTCTCATCAAAAAACGTGCAAAAGTTTCTGAATGCAGATATTGGAAGATGCTAAAGTAATAACCACCTTCCAGATCGTACAAGATATTGGATATGGGCGAAAGGATTTTTTTTTTTACTTTGATAAGCATCATCACAGTACTTTGGCACACCAAAGCTTGGGATTAGTCAAGCTTCATGGCTGTGGGTGACCAAAGATTCTGGTCCGGTTTCCTTCAAAAAATACATTCAGCGACTTACGAGTATTGGAGGAAATGTGGATTATTGAAGAGGGAATTATCTCAACTAAGCTGTTGTGCTTAGAGGATGTAAAGCCCCTTAATGAAAACAAGAAACAAGATATTTGTTCTATGCTAGCATTTAGAGATGAGGAGAACAGGGACTTTTTCAAAAGTCATTTTAAGTGCCTTGTGAACCCAAATCACTTCAAGTATTGCACTATGTGGATTTAACATTTCTGAGTTTGTCTTGATTGTGACTTTTTTTCTATTTTAGCTTTTTAATAAAATCCTCATTAATAACCTGATCTACATGTTTTTGAAGAGTGTCATCATTAAGAGATTAAATGTTTCATTTTTTAATACACACCCAGTTTTTTAATTTTTACCACAAAAATACTTTTTGGTACATAGCTCATTTAGGTTTTACACTATATATTCCTTCTCTGTGTTTAAGTCATTAATTCCAAAGTTTAAGAAATTTTATGAACAAGCTCTTCAAAAAGTAGTAAATAAGTATTACAGCTTAAATGAAGGCACCTAAACTATTCAAAGGTATAGAATATATATTTTTGTATACCTTTTTGTGTTGAGCATAATTAAATCAGCCATCCAATTGTTTTTTTCTTCAGCAGTCTTAGCCATTAGTGTGACACTAGGTTGGACTCTAGGAGCAATATCAAATACATTCTTCAAATCTTCATGTAAATAACATCAGTTAACATGAAACAAATTAATGTCATGGTATGAGTATTGGCATGTGTTCAATTAAATGCTGCAAAATGATTTTTATCAAATAGGTTTTTAGTATTGATATGGATGAGTTTTTTTAATTTTTCAAAGACCACCAAAAGGTAACAAAGGAACAAAGAAAAATGTATGTTTCTCTATCTTTCTATTTTATTTCTCTTCCTTCATTACTTAAAGCAAACACACCTACTACAAAAGCATAGATACTAATTTCCCTTAGCCACTGTGCACAACATTAGCTTTGGTATTTTAAACTTAAATGTTGATCTGCAAAATATAGAAAGTATTCACCTACCTTCTGTGTCTTCACGATCTACTATTTCAACTTTACGAATGAAAAATCTTTCTTTCATTCTATACTCTCCATTGCCACCCATGGGTCCTGTTACAGACACAGACGTTCTCTTGCTGTTTGGTTTGCATAGTACTAAGAGTCCATCAAAGAGGAACACTCTTCTTTCAGTCAGTCTTTTTCCACTTCCCACTTTTACTAAGACATCTTCTGTGTAGAACAATATACAACAATTAACCATTTAGTTAAGTGGAAGCATAGAGTCAATTAGATTTCAATAATCTACATTTAGTATATATTAATATACTTGTAAATCACACTTGAAATAGACAAGAGAAGGATACTCTACAACTTGTAGGATTCAACAACTAAACAGATGGGTTTGAAAAAAAAAAAATTTTTTTTTATCACAAATTCTTCATATAATAAATACCATATTCATTAACTTAAGTGGATGCTAAATTGAGGTTTATATTGTTAGGCCAAACATTAAAGCCAATGTTGATGTTTCACAGTATCTTTGAACATGACAGGACTCAAACTAAACCTGGCCGAAACCAGAGCTTTACCGTGTCTTTACTGGTCACGGTCTGTGTTGGCCAATCCACTCTTATTAATTTCATCCAGGAGGCAGTTGGGGGAGTTAAGATTATTTCAAAGTTTTACCACATAAATAATATTTGATAGTAAGTTTATATCTTCTGGTTTATCATTTTTATTCCCTTCTCCTTATTTTATGTGTGTGTTTTAGTTTTACTTCTACGATAACATGTTTCGGTGATTTTTCACCATCTTCAAGTCTTATTTGTATTATTTTACAAACTTTCCAATGGTATTAGTTAAAATCAATAACTTTTAATACAAATAAGACTTGAAGATGGTGAAAAATCACCAAAACATGTCGCCTTCATAGAAGAAAATTTAAATAGTATATAAAATAAAGAGAAAGGAATAAAAATAATAAACAAGATCTAGCCTTACTATCAATTACTATTACTCCTTCCCATTATTATAAAAACATAAATAATAGTTATTTAGTAGACATATAGAGTGCATTCTATTTTAGTTAATTAAATTCCTCAACTTTGACATATTTATTTAAGGGTTCAGGAACTGACAAACCTGGCTCATAAAAGAGGATTCTTAAAAAATACAAAATAACTTAAGCACTTATAACTATTTCCAGAGTAACTTAAGAATGTGTGGAACATGAATTGGGTAGTGAATTGTGGTTGCAAAAATAAAATGAAAATTATAAAAAGCTTTATAAATACAAGTGTTTTATTAGGTTGGGAAATGTGTTTCATTGATAAAATGAATAATTGGTTTCAAAATTCAAATTTAAGTCAAGAGAGGTTCAGCTTATCACTAAATGAAAGAAAAGATAACTATATGGTTCACAGTATTAATGAAAGATGTATGCTACTTTTTTTAACATTAAGGTCAACAAACATACTTAAGTGAGTAGTATAAATAATGTTGCTATAATTGTTATAGGATATTAATTATTTTATAGCAGTTAAATAAAATTACTAGAGTAACTATTATGAATTTATATGGTGTGTGGTGCTGTGTAGCTATAACTTTGGGCAGATGGTGATAAATAGACAGCTGAAGGATACATATAATAAACTTTTCCTAATGGCATAAGTAAATTTACATTTCATTGCAATATTTGAACACTGTTGGCTATGTGTACCAGACATTTTCTTGAAAGACATAATATGTATGATAAAGCGTACTTTGCACAGGAAGTTAGGATGAGAGTAAGATGTTAAAATATCAATCAGGCAGAATCATTCTTTCCAAGCCTCCTGAGCATGTATGGTTAGATTTGATAAATATATCCCCTCTCAAAGGAATTCGCTACTCACTTATTGGCCAAGAGTACTAAAAGTGCGGAAGCTGGCATAAATGGACGAGGATGACAGTTGAGATATCTTGAGAGTGTCAGAGTTTCTTTAATGTGTGTGAATGATTGAATAAAACAATAGAATGGAAACATAAATAAATACTATTTAGACTAACTATATCTGTCTAAAGTTACTTTCTCCTCGCTATTATTCTGATATACATTGAGGCTATGGTGTTCACCTGTGTGAATAAATTTGTTTTAATGAGGACCTAATTGTGATGGACATAAACATCTACAAGTATGCTTGGATTGTGAAAGCGTCAAGCTTTGCCAATACCGCCATAACTAATAGGAATTATATTGCAACTTGGTGGTGAGGAGGCATTTGAAAGGTTTTTTGTATTAATGCCTTTGCAGTGTTAAAGAGTAAAGAAGAAAGCCGCTCCACTTAGTCTATACAATAAGAAAAGTCAAGTTAGTGAAAGATTCCCATTTCTTGTCACTGGAGACAAAAAGTGTTATTAGAAACAAAAATAAAAGAGATGTTACCAGAAGAACAAAATTATACTTTAGACTACACAACCAAAGTGGACTTGGCCTGAGCTATAAAGAATCAAATAGATAGATAATTTTTCCTTTAAAGAGGAAAAATAAGCAATGGTGCCAGCGTTGGTAAGAACCAAGCAGTCCTCCACCATACAGCCTCTCACAATAGTGCCAGAATAATGCTAAAGAGGAGTGTGGGTAATGAAGCAAAAACGTGGAGGATGTAATTATAAAGAATGTCAAGATTAATGAATGAATCACTAGAATAAAGTTAATAGATGTAAATAGGAAGCGGTCTAAAACGCTTTCTTAACGAGAATAATTAGGACACCAAGGGGATTCAGGAACCCACTACATATTGCTGCAACATATGCAAAGATTAAGCCAACTAACTAGCAGCCATCAAGTTAACTGATATCATTGCGATAGCACTATTTTCTCAAAAATAGCTTTTCAAAGGTCTTATTTCCTACCAGAACACTACTATAAAGTTTAAATATGGTAAGAAAAAATGCCTTCCAGATTGTTATTCATAAGAAAATAAGACTATAGATAAGAAGTTTGGCTTAGCCAAACCTGCAGATGGAAGCTAGAAATAACTTTCACGGTCCGATGTGTGTGATTTAACATTATGGCAACATGGGTATAGAAGGGCAATTGGGTTGGTCACGAACAAAATTTTGCTGGTACCTGAACTAGGCACTGATTAAATACTATATACTTGGCATTCTGCTATGGTTGATAAACTGCAATTTCCTCCACAAATGGAGACAAAATGGCTGTGTGAATATGCCTCCTTGAGTATTTTGGCCCAACCCAATACTGAGAAACTCACCAAGATCAGTGTACACCTGCCATAGTAGAGGCCACTTTAGCCCAAAAGGACGCTTATAGAAGATGGACCCATGACAATATAGTGTTAAGTGTTTATATCAGAACTGTGTTTTTATTTTATTTTTCATCACATCTTACTACCCATTTGGGTATCTATATAATAATTACTCTAACGTGTTAGGATGAGGAAGGTTGAACTTATGGGAAGTGTATCCACATTTGCTTGGAGGTAGAATAGAACATCATTTAGGGAAGACCACCCTCAGTTCACCCGACTAGGACCAAACCTACAACTACCAGTCATTGGCAGTCTAATCTATTGCAAGAGAAACGCCTTAAAACATAAGGTCGTTGAAGCAAACAGAGGTAACTTATTATATTGAGAAGTAAATATTATTATGATTGTTGTGTTAGGCATTAAATCCTTAATATGTTAAGGTCTTTCTCTGTTCTAAGTAATTAAAGTAATAGTGATCTGAACTTGTGCTCTCCCCTCTTTCTAACATCTTGTTCTATACCAGCTCGGTAATAAATAAGGGCAGGAGAAGTTGTTCAAGACAAGTGTCAAAACCTTGATAATTTAAACCACAGCTGAGGTTAATTTTTTTTATTACTTTAAATTATATTCCTTATAATTTTAATTGTTAGTATGGATGTATTAAAATGCTTAAGAAAAGAGTAAACAAAAATTTCCACATCACAAAGTGTGCTAGCTCGAGTTTGTTGACAGTTGGTCCAGTATAAAATATAAATAAATACCTCGAATAAATTCATTACAGCATTGGCCAATATCTTTGTTTTCCCACCCATCAATTGATTTTTGTAGTTCATTGGTCTTGTCTAGTGCAGCTTGTCTCCTTGCTCGACCATGCATTCGAACACCCGCGTCTCTGAAAAATCAGTTATTTAAAATGTTAAAAATCCAATTTATGTATAATGAATTAACTATTTAAACAATAATTAAAATGCACTTTAAAAATATTAAAATCTACATATATGGTATCCCATTGTAATGATTTAAGAAATGTGAATAATAAAATTAAATTCATAATGATTCAAGAATTTGGATGGTATGCCCAGTGAAAGGCATTTTGAAAATTTTAATAACTATTTCTGGTTTTTATAAATTAATAACATATAAAAAATGTTTCCCCAGAGGGTTGCTTGATTTTTGTAATGCAATAGTTCTAACGTAGTGTTAAACAAAACATTTTGTACCTTAAAAGTTAATAAAGGGGAAGGTCTAAAAAGAATACTGGATATACAAAAATATAGGCTTACTATAGTAAAAATAAACTGACCATTCCAGATGTATTTATAATAAAAAAGGGGTTAAATGCTTTCAATCGTAGATACTGGTTTCTTAATGGTACTTTTCAAAACAAGGCACTACACAAATTGCTGGCTCCTCTAACTCTTTGTGCACACTACACACCTCTTTTCATACCAATCCTTCGGGCACCCGATGGATAATTTTCTTCTGGGAAATGGCAACAAGTTGGTTGGGTTGCATCTCTGTTAGTGTCCAAAGTCTTCCCTGCTTCTTAGCCACTGTATCCTGGTAATGCTTGGCTATCAATTGGTCTGCT
This sequence comes from Timema shepardi, assembly GCA_902151425.1. Taxonomy (NCBI): domain Eukaryota; kingdom Metazoa; phylum Arthropoda; class Insecta; order Phasmatodea; family Timematidae; genus Timema; species Timema shepardi. Next base: position 32,706 of record CABFVX010004597.1, on the reverse strand, counting down.
AAACTTACTATAAACTACAGATGCTTATTGTTTCCATTTAAATGGAACAAGATGTAGGGATTGAAACTTGTAAAATTAAGTTGGGGTTTGAAAAGTTTTTTGCACCATTCTTTGTTCTGGTGCTTCTCCAATGAGATAGGCTTCCAGCAAACAGTTGGTCCTTCAGGTGTACCCCACCCGTGTACTTATTATATTCTAGGATACACTTTGGCTTCATAACTTCTTCTATCCCTATTTTGTCATTTGTAAATTTGTTGCCATAGTCACCATGTTTTGTTGATAGAACTGCAATGTCCCTCTTGTCTTTCAACTTCAGAGCTAACAGTTTTCCTTTCTTCCTGTCTATCTTCTTTAACTTTTTCTTCAGTTTCTATGAAATTCCCCGTACTAAAAGTATCAATATGTCTTTGTTACAGATCTAGATTAGTGTAAAAATTGTACATATATACAAAATGTCCAGTATGAGGCTTTAAACAACGTAAAAAAGCACCACCTTTGTAGACAGAGAGGCTTATTTTCAGATGCGATATCACACCTTAAGTGTGTTCCACTGCCGGTGTACGCAGTAAAATTCCATAAATAACCTTTGGTATCACAGCGCTCAAACCATTTTTATGCCAAAACATGCAGTTTTCATGAGAATGTACTGCATCCGGGAGAGCCTACCCTTCCACAGTTGCCCATGATCAACACTGATTTCCCTCCAGAGGTGTATATGGTTTGAAAATGTATCTTCAAGCGATCAATCAGAGGCATAATTTTATAGTTTTCTGTTTTGTGCTACAATGGCCTGATATGAGTTATCTGCAAATTTCATATGATTTTAGAGTTGTGAGAACTTCTCTTCACTAATTACAATTGGAAAGAAAGGGGTTTATGACATGTGTTTCCTAGAAAAAAAAGTTTTTATGCATCTTTTGGAAACAATACTCATGAGGATAAATAGGGCTAGAAGTGCCCTTTCTTATTAGAATCTGTTAGGGTCCACTTTTGAAGATGTGATTTTCTGGCCAGTGCATTTTCATAGATTCCTTTGATGAATATGGTTCAGCATATTTATCTGTTTCCATAACATTCAAGTGTATTATTGTGTTGTCAAAATAAAGCTCAAAATACTCAATAGGACTTATCTTGTTGCCTACCTGATGATAGAAGGGAGAGGATGTGGTACCACCTTGAACTTGAACATTTTTTCAACTTAATCTTCTCAAGAACTTGGAACTTCCCTTAGACTCTACACAAATTACTTCACGACTATTTAAATAATTTTCGCTAATATTGCCACTGACATCCAAAATATTATTAATACCAGTTTCATTTAAAACACCTTGTGCCTGTTCTGCCATTACAAAACATCTCACATGAGAACACTTTGAAAATACAATATTTCCAAGAGTACATATATGAAAGTGATAAGCCCGAAATAGCTGTAAACAGACTTATAAAGATTTGGCCTTGTCCAACATTAATTGGTCAGTTCTTAAAATACATGCAGAAGCTTGAAATGAATAAGGATTACACGGACAATTGATGCCATACATGCTGTTTATTGGCCTCAACTATGTATTACTGACCTTAAAAAAACACACACGCACATTCTTTTTAAACTTAAACTATTGGATAAAACATTGTGAAAGTGAATGCAGGGTTCAAAAAAAGATATATATTTTCTGAAGTCTCTTGCCACCAGGAGACAAGAGTTTCTTTAACCTATCCTATATATTTTGAAAGATTAAAGAGCATAGATGTTTTATTTTTAATTAGTGTTATAACCACATCTAAATATATTCTTAAAATTGAAAAACACCTGGACATGGGAATCGAACCAGAGACCCTTGACTTAGTTCCAATGTTCTAATTACAGAGCTATCCCGGTATAGTCCAATATCCAGGGTCAATATTCACTCATATTTAAAAGGCAGAGTCTGTGATGGATGTGTGGAAATCGTCAATTACATAACATGACAACATGACAAAAAGAATCTTTAATCTTTTTCACAAAAATTGTATTTTGATAGTTTTCTTGACCTATATATATATATAAAAAATATTCTTGTCAACCCACATACTTTATAAAGTGGTGGAGTATTCAAATGTAACAGATATTGTAGGATATGATTTCCAATTCAAACCTAAGAATTTAGAATAAGTAGGCTATACATTGCTAGTCTGACTTATTAATTTAGTTAGAATTTTATTAGAATAGGGTTTTAAGGGTTTAGTTTCATATTGTTTAGTAAATTATCATCCAAATATAAAGTCCTAAAATGTTGGAATATTAACTATCTTTTAAAACTGCATTGGGTATGTAGCTTTAAAAATACCTGAAACCCTATTAGTTATCGAAAATAAAATACCAGAAAGCTGGAAAGTGTTTTGATTGCTTTATTTTGGGGGTCTAAATAGCATACTCATTCCCCACTTGTGCAAGGTCTGTGTTTGCAGCAGCAATAAAATAACAAGCTAAAATTATATTTTATTTCAATATCTCATTTTGAGTTAGATTTACAGTAAAAATAGTTATTACCATGATTAACCCTTTTAGTGCCACGCCTATTCCAGATTTCGCGCGAGACGAGTGCCAGAGGCCTGTTAGGTTGTGTGTGAAGAATGCCACAACTATTTCCTCATTTTGTGAAAGGGTTTGCAACAAAATTCCCAAACCTTTATTTATGATACGATTATTTTGATTTTTTTACCATTTTAATCAGCATGTACTGGTCCTTAAAAATAATTAATTAATACAATTTAATTAAAATTCGTTGACATTTTTTAGTTCTTGAGTATGACAACACACATGTAGTTGTACTGTCTCTGGTCTATTGTGTTGTTGTGCATGCTTGGGTTGTTTTTTCAGTTGCATTTAACAGACTTGTAATGTTTGTCAGTGTGTTTGTGATCTCCAGAGTGATTATTTAATTTTGGTAGTTATTAGACAAAATTCAATCAGAAATATACTCTTTTAATGGATTATAAAATAAATAAAAGCACAGTGAAGAAATAAAAGCTGGTGTCCTTATATTTGAAAGGTATTAGCTCAAGAGGTTATGGGCCTAGCACGCTTCCACTGCCACGCCATTATATCGTGAAATGCTAGTAGAGACATTTTGTTAGTGTCGTTGCTACACATTTTTTGTTTGTGCCAGCGGTATGGTTTGTTCGTGTTGTTTGTACATTTTGTTTGTGTCGTCGGTAGGTGTATATTGGGTCCAGTATATTTTCTTTCCTCTGCTTGCAGTAATGATTGAGAAGGACATATACGATCTCACAAAATTCGACGGCACAAATTTCGCATTGTGGAAATTAAGTGTGTCGTTCGTTCTTACTTGATGCTCAAGATTTGGTAAAATTTGTGTAAGGAACAGATACAGAGCCCGACAAAGCAGCAAAACTCGACGCAAGAAAAGTATGGAAAAAGTGTAAGTCAAAAATATCAGTGATCTTATTGAGCTCAGTGGATCAGACATAACATGTGAATTTAATAAATTTTAGGACACCGAAAGAGATCTGGGATGAACTAACTTTTTGTATGGAGATACAAATGAAGATGCGAAACAAGATTATTGGCAACAATTTTACAATTTTCAGATCAAGAATGGTGTGCCTGTCGCGACACAAATAAAAAAAAATTGAAACCATCTGTAAGAAGCTTGATGTCGCAGATGAAAAGCCACCTGATTCAGCTGCTGTCTAAACTGCTGAGCAGTCTGCTATCAAGATTCCTGACATTTACCATGACATGAGAGTGCACCGCAAAAGATGAGCGTAAAAAGGAGAATTTAATCACGAGGATAATTTGGGATAATTTGTGTGATATCATTGGAAGAAGAATCTTCATCACTTGTGCTGCAGGTAAAAAAATGCAGCTAAAACTGGATAAACAAGAAAAAATGTCATCCAATTACCAGAAGGGTTATGATTCCAAGGACAAGCAGAAGAAAAAATTCCAAGAATATTGAAGAGATGAAAAGAAAACCTCCTTGTATGTACTGCAACGAGCTTGGTCACTGGTATCGTGAATGTGAAAAGTAAATAGCAGCTGAAGAAAAGAAAGGAAGAAAAATTAGTGATGATTAGGGACCGGATTCATAGGCACCAAAAATGTTTAAAATAGGCAGGCAAATAGGCACTAAAAATATAGGATATAGGCATCAAAATAGGCACTTTAAAAAATAGGCACACAATAATCAATGTAAAATTTATTTTACTACAAGCTACTTACTACATGTAATCTACAAGCAACTCACATTGCTCTGAATCACTATATACTTTTCAAGATTTTCACAGGTGAAATTTGTTCTGTGGTCTGATAGAATATTTTTATAGTTTGAAAAGCTTCTCTCAACTTCACACGATGTCAAGGGACAAAATTTTAAATTTGACAATTCTGAATAGTTTAAACTTATCTCCTGCAATGGCGGGCTTTGCCCTCCCAAGCTGTCTAATACTGCTAGCATTGTTCTCCACTTGGGATTTCGTTGTAGTACTTGTTCAAGTTTTGTTGCGACTGACGAGGCAACAGGTCCAGGGGTTTGCTTCACGCCTTCTTATATTGTATGCATTATCTTAACTGATTCTTATTAAAGGCAGATCCCTGGCTTCCAGTGACACGATAACTCCAGGAAGGTTGCCGAAATAGCTCTTTACATAGGCCAAATCAGACACGACAGTGCTAGAACATGTAGCAACCTTTGCTTCTCTTATTGACACAGCACCCTCTTCCTCAAATGTTTGAATTACCTGAAATTATTGAGAATCAATTCATTATTTAAATTCTCAACAAAATTATCAAGCTATAATTGAATTATAGGAAAAATTATTTTAGTATCTAGCTCTGAATAAATAGAAACATTGTTTTCTTAAAAATATACACGTACCCTTTGAATTTCACCTTCAAACTTGCCCCAGCTTTTAGCATATATGCTGCGCTATCTGTCAGCAGCACCATAAACTTCTCGTCATTGTTTTCTGATGACCAAAGCACTCCTGTAACAGAACAATAAAATAAATATTTAGTATCCCAGAATTACAAAGGATAAAGTTCCGAATGTAAAAACTTATATAAATCCAACTTACGCAGAGAATCGCGAATAACTCTGGCAATTGTCGAGCTGTTAGTGACTTCAAGCACTCTTGAGGCAATCAAGGGCGGAGAACTGGGTCCTGTGGAGTCAAGTTTACCGACCACGATATTTGCGATGTATCTGCCGCAAAGGTCAGTTGTCTCATCGACATAGTTGTCTCATCGACACTTGCCCAAAAGTAGGAATCTCCAATATTTTCTTTTATCTTCTCAATGGTCTGGAAAGGAGTAAAAATTCTCTTAATATTCAAAACAAATAATTATGTAAGTAAACAAAAGTGCACAGCTCCAATTAATTTAAAATATTTTTGAAATTAAAATGTAAAAAATAAATAAATAGATTAAAAAACAAAAAACTTACGGATAAGTATTGGGGATGTAAGTAATTCTTCCTCAATGTGGATTCATCGGGATCTGCTTGTTGGTATATTTTGCGAGGAAACCTTTTAAAATGGGATTGTTTAGCTTCGTCCATGGTATATTCGCGGTTACCATCGCAGCACACAATTCAGAGTAGAATTGTTCACAATTGTCAGGAAATACAACTTGCGAAATTAGCATTTGCCTGCCAGTTTTTTCTTTTAAACTTTTGCAGTGCATCGCTGTTTGTTTGTGTTGGTCTAAATGATACTTCTTGTCACATTTTACCAAAAATACGTGAATAAATTTACATAATTTGTAATTTTACCAACCGTAATTTATTACGTCTTACTATTCTGAAATAGCCCTAAAGCCGTTAAAATATATATCAGAAAGTATAAATCTTAAATCCATGAAAGAGTTTAAAAGTAGTTTACTTGTATTTAAAAAACCTATGGATAGCCAATGCTGTTTATTTTAAAGCAAATAATAAATGAAATGATAGTTATTTTTCAAATATTGCAAACCTATTTTGAATCCTATTATTAAATTTAATGATATGGGTATTAAACTTACCTCTTTGGTACACGATTGGCAAAAGATGATTTTTCCATCTGTCGTGGAATTAGTATCACCACCTATCCATTGCTTAAATAAAGCGCTTTTGCTTTATTTTTTACTTGAGCATTTCCACCATAGTTAACACAAGAAGTGTTACCAAAAAAATCAGTAAACAAACCCACCAAGACAGAAGTTGACTCTAAAAGACACAATCATGTACTGAAATAATGATGGTTAAACCGAGCGGTAAACTATTCTAATCTCCACGTCAGTCAGGCTAAGGCTGTTGGACCACGTCACACCACCCTCTCTTTTGCTATAGGTTTGCCATTATTCTATTCAGTATAGCTTTTCTCCTATATAATGTAATATTTATTATTCAGACTTGTTACTATCCATAACTATTCAAACTCTTATAATCTCAATATGGTTTTCTCTAATTAAAAATATTTTTCTATCTTTAATTTTTTCCTTATATTTCATATAAATTATATCTTTTCACTTATAATCAGATCCTTTTGTTATTGTTTATAGGGTGTTCCTTGAATAATTAATTAATATATAATTAATAATTAATAATTCTCCTTACTAAATCACTATGAATATAAATAATATTAGTAATCAAAGACAAATCCATTTTTTTCTGTGAAGCCTGTGCTATGGGAAAGCATGCTCGCAAACCACATCCATTGAGCAAAAGACCGAAAGCTGATAATCAGGATACCGCTCTGTATTTTTCATACATCACAAACATGAAATGATTGCAAAGTTAAAAGATTATGAAGCTTTTGTGACAAAGTAGACCAGCAAAAACATAAAAATTCTATGCACAAACAATGGCAGAGAGTACCTGTCAAATGAATTCAATGCTTTTCTGAATAGCAAAGGAATTGTTCATGAGCTGTCAACACCGTGTTAATGAGCAGAATGCTTGTGCTGAGTGTGAAATGCGTACCTTTTGTGAAAGTGCCATATCTATGTTACTTGCCAGAAACCTTCCAGAATAATTATGGGCTGAAGCTGTTCAAAGAGCTGTGTATGTTTTGAATCGAAACATCTCAAAACAATCTGTCGAAATGACTTCCTACGAGAGATGGTTTAATGAAAAGCCAGAAATCAAACATGGGTGAGTATTTGGTTGTGATACATACATGCATATACCCAAGGAGACATGCAAGAAGTTTGATCCAAAGAGCAAGAAAATGATTTTTGTTGGCTATCAAGCAGAGTCAAGGAATTATCGACTATAGCATGCTAAGACTCGAAAAATACATGTTGGCTGTGAGGTAATCTTCAATGATAAAGCTGAAATGGCAGAGCAAGGTTTTCATAAAAATGAGGTGAAACTTGATTTTGATTATGAAAGTCAACCATACCCAGAAAATGTAAGCCCACTACTATCAGTAGCTCAGGTGGAACTTGACTTTGATCATCAATGTCAATCGGACTTAGAAGCAGCAGTGGAGTTAAGACCAGTAGTCCAGCAACAAGCACGAGTTGAACCTCAACTGGAAGAGATTCAACTAGCATTAGGTCCAAGAAGACAACTTCATGATCAAGACATGCTGCGCAGAACAAGTCGCTAGAATGATTCTGCGCTAGTTGTGGATACTGTGCTTACTACAGTTGAAGAGGCTGTCACGAGTGCTGAAGAGAAAAAATGGTTACTCACTATGAATGACGAAATGAGTGTGCTTCAACAATACGAAACATGGAAACTTGTGAAACTGACAGAAAGGAAGCATGTGATTGGTTGTAGGTGGGTGTTCAATGAGAAATCAAATTCAAGTAGGGGTCTTAGATACAAGGATAGTCTTGTTGCAAAGGCGTTTGCTCAGTGAGAAGGTGTTGATTATTTTGAGAGTTTTGCACCTATAGTTCGTTATGAATCAATTTGACAGCTTCTAGCCATCGTAGCGGGAGAAGATCTTGAAATTGCGCAATTTGATGTGAAAACTGCTTTCCACTATGGTTAATTGAAAGAAGAGATCTATATGCAGAAACTCCCCGGATTTGAAGACAAAGCACAGCCTGAATCAGTATGTAGACTTCAAAGGAACTTGTATGCACTCAAGCAATATGGAACAAAAAATTAGTGAAATTTTTAGAAATAAATGTTTTCCAACAAACTGATTTTGACCATTGCATGTTTGCTGGCAAGGTCAAAGGAGCAACTGTATACTTAGCTCTCTATGTTGATGATGGACTGTTGGTGTAAGCTTCTCAAGAAGCAATTGATGAAGTTCTGCAGCCGTCAACTGTTCCAGCTGAACCTGGCTTACAATTAGGCAAATGGCAGAGTTGAAGAGATGAAGAAGAAAAGAAGAAACTGCAATATGTGCCAAACCGTGAGGCAATTGTTTCTCTTCTTTTCGCTGCAAAAGTCAGTCGTCCTGATATTGAATATGCAGTTTATCAAGCCAGTCAATTTTAACTAGCTATGGGCATGATCACTGGCAGGCGGTTAAGAAGAGTCTCCGTTATTTAAGGGGAACAATGGACTATGGGATTGTACGCTACATTGAGAGGTTTTACGGATGCAGACTATGCTGGTAATGTAGATACGCGAAAATCAACTAGTGGATTTGTATTTTTATTTAATGGGGGTGCTATCTCTTAGTCCTCTGAGCGACAAAGAGTGGCCACACATTCAACAACAGAAGCTGTGTACATTTCATTGTCTAATGGAACAAACGACGCTATATGGCTATGTATTTGTGAATTGTGTTTGGAACCAATCAGCAATTAAATTGGGCGAATAATCCTGAGTACCACCAAAAAACTAAGTATATTGATGTTCGTTTCCACTTTGTATGGGATATCTATGAACGTGGTGACATTATATAAGGTATAATGAATCCAAAGAACAACTTGCAGATGTCTTTACAAAGCCCCCGCCAAAGCATCATTTCAATTACTTGCGAAGCAAGGTTGAGTTGAGGGACAGATCTAAATAAGTGGAAGTGTTGAAATTTAGTTCTTGACTATGATGAGACATATGTAGTTTTTGTCCTTTCTCTGGTCTATTGTGTTGTTGCGCATGCATAGGTTGTTTTTTCAGTTGCGTTTTAACAGACTTTTAATGTTTGTCCATGTGTTTGTGATCTCCAGACTAATTAATTATTTTCGGTAGTTATTAGACAAAATTCAATGAGTAATATAGACTCATTTAATGAGCGATAAAATAAATAACAGCACAGTGAAGAAATAAAAGCAGGTATGCTTGTATTTGAGCGGTATTGTAGCGAGTAACAAGTAACAAGCTCGATTAAATGGAAGAATACTCACCCTCTGCCCTGTTGATCCCTAACTTCGGAGATCATTTGCCACAACCTCCTCTCCCTAACATATAATTCCACGGACTTAATGCAGAGATGATTCAACTGTCTGCTCATGAAGGAAGCAAAGCCTAGAAGAAACTACGCGCATCTAGTCTCTGTTTCAACGCCTGGGCGGTTCCAGCGCTTTCTACTAGTCCCTAGTGTGTCCACGATCCTTCTCAGCACAGTTTTGTCTCCTCCCTTCCACTCAATTTTCCACTCCTTTTTCCCTCTTTTTGTGGGCATGTCATGGTTACATGCTTGCTATATATTGTGGTGGTTTGTTGATATCATCACTCATTGTATCACTGGCTTACTAAGGTGAGTGTGCTGAATTAAGCTTAGACTTAATTATAACATCCAAAATTATATTTCAGTTTAAAATGGGGGAAATCTCTTCAAAATTATTGATTCATATTTATAAACTTTAATTGTTAACTTTATGGGTTTCTTTGGGATTTCAACGTGGTTAATTTGTAACCACAATTTATTTCTATTTAATTGTTTGGGGAACCAAATCTTTGTTCATAAGTGAACCTTGCTTTTATTCTCGCCGCCAGGCGGCTAACTTTGAGTAGCGCTCTTACCACCTTTCTATTTAATCATTTGCATCATTAGTAAATGGATATATTTCAGGGATGTTGGCTTTGACAGCATTTTTTATCTTTTATTATTATGAGGAGCACTCACGTGTTGTATGTAACTATAGTTACCTTGGCTGCCTTAAGCGGTGCAATAGGAAATTTGCCGTCACATATTTGTGAGGTTTTTGTACGAGTCTATCTCTATGGGACACATTGCTAGACGAGGTACTTAATTTGACTCTGACTCTATTTAATGTATGATGCGTGCTAGCTACAGTGGCCCCATGGCTTCTTTGGTGCTGACTGACAGCTCACAGCTGACTTTTGACAGTCAACATTTAGGTATATACCTAAATTTTGACTGTCGGAAGTGACAGCTGATAAACACATTTTTTTGCAGATCATTTGGTTCGGCGTAGGGATACATAATTTGGTCTGGTAACTTTTCAAAGCTGTCAGTCAGCACCAAAGAAGCCATGGGGCTACTGTAGTTAGTGGTAGTTAGAAATCTTCTTGGTGTTGTATTTTGTTTCACAATGCTCTATTTCATTGTTAGACAGAGCATTAGCAAAGGAGGCGGGCAAACTTTACTATGAATTTATTATATGATCTGGGGATCCTTGTCATTACTGTGCTCGGGGTATTTACGCCATTATTGGCGAGCTCGATTGATATTATTGTCTTTACATTAGAGTGCTTTGGAAAATATATATTTATTTTAGTATTGTAATGTCTTTGTGCAATATTAATATCCTTATATTTGGGTTGACTAGTGAACTTCATATGTTTACAGCGTCTTCTCATTTATTTTGGCCTTAGGCGGTTGGAAAACTAGTGTATATTTATGGGGATGCCTTATTGAAGTCTCTCACTTTAAATTCTAGTCTTTTTTCATATTAATGGAATAATATGTTTGTACTAAAGTATCTCACTTCAAACTCTAGTCTATAGGCCGAATTACACGTAGCAACTTGTAGCGCTGATTTCTGACGTCATTTTGCAGCGCTGCAAGATGATCATGTAATACACCTAAGTGATTGGTGCGCGTATCAGAAAGCTGGCAGCGCAAATATCAAACGAGTTTGATATTTTCTGATCGAACGACTGCTTTCTGCACCGTGTAATCGCTTTCTGCACTTCCAACTAGTCAAATGTTGTACTGCGCATGCATGCGCTTGGTCAAGATAAGATAGTACCAGACCAGAGGATCCATTTTCTCAACAGTTTCGTTCATGTGAACCACACTCACTGTGTTTATATTAGACTAGACAAAATATGCTTGTAGGTGTCTTCATTCATACATAGGTAGTTTCGGAAGTCATCAGCATCTAATCAGGTAAAATCGTCAGAGTATGTGACACAGTGTTTCGTTTTAACACTAAATTTCGACTCCACACACATTTATTTCTGTGTTTTAAAACCCTACGAGATTTCAAACTTTGGTAGTACCCGTACAATAGAAGCAACTCTTCATCTTCTTGTTGTTGACGAGACATATTGTCACAAATTGAACAAGCAAAACCAAGTGCGGACGATAACATAACTCTCTCTCCACTGATTGGCAAGATGATCACTCGTCAGAATGCAGCTCGTGTGTAATAGGTAACCCAAATTTGTCGGCTCTCAGCGCTGCAAAACGAGTGCAGTGTTGCAACCTGCTACATGTAATGCGGCCTTATATTCATATTAATGAAACAATAATGTTAAAATTAAAGTATTTTACTTGGAACAACTCTATAGTCATTTTGTTATCTTATGAAATATTATGTTTAACTACAAAGTCCTCAACAACTTAGCTCGCTTTAAGAGATATTACTGCATTTCTAATTTTTATTGTGTATCATTCATTTCTCTTATTACAAATTAAACATATACTGCTATTCTTTGGTAACTCCTTGACTGTTATTTCTCACGCTTCCATGTAAGTAAAGGAAGTTACAATATCAACTCAATTTTTTTTTTTTCAAAACTAAAGCTAACTAACATATTAAAAATATATATGATATATACATTTCACTATTATTTTGCTGTAGCGCAATTAAGTTTTAAATATATGTAATTATAAATAGGAATTACAATTATTTGATATCCTACATTAGATATTTGGGTCGTTATTGCTTACCTTGCAGAAAGATTTATTATATTGCTTACCTTATGAATAAATATTTAGGCCTATAACCTTATGAATTAGTATTTAGGCCTATACATAATGATTGCGTTTTTAAAAAAACCTTTTATAATGAAAAATTGCATATACGTTTTACATTATATATATACATGTGTGTGTGTATTTATAAAGTTAGTACACCTATTTACTTACATTGGTAAAGAAATCTTTTCATTCACATGTCATAACATGAACATCTAGATAGTATATTTTTCTAAATTCAGAAATATTTAACCTGTACATTTAATAACTGTTTACAAAACTATTTACATCAGTATGAATGTTATTAGCCACACTTATGTTTTTACATGCAGCTTGTATGTAAACTGGCGTTGCACTTAGCACATTGAGTATATTAACCCTCCCATTGTAAATGTACTCGACTCCCAGTTCCAATTACAACTATTTATAGATGATTTTTGTTGCCAACCTTATATAAAATAAATGAGGGAAATGTTCTCTTTCTTGTTATATATGACACTACTACACTATCTATCGGGTAAAGCAAGATCTAGAGTAAATCTATAGAGCAAACCTTATCGGCTCTGGAACTTTAAGCGAGAGTAGGTAGAGCCAATCAAATCGACTCACGGCACTAAAAGGGTTAATAGAATTAAAGTTTCTATAAAAATGTCCCTTATCATATTTATCGTGCGATAGTTTCAAAACTATAGCCATGGGAGTCTTAGCACCTTCGTGCCACTGTACTAAATTATTGTTTAATCTTGTCATATCTCGCTTCCTAAGTTACACAATATTTAATTGTGATGTTTAAAGAATAACGAATACATCACTAAATATTCATGGCTTGGTATGCTAAAAAACTAATATCTAAGGCTAATATCTAGTGTTTATACTCGTTTCCACACCATCATGCGGTAGAGTATAAATGACCCTTTTTTTAATGCTGTATCCCCTGTAAGCCTAAGCCACAATAATTTTTTATGCCATCTTTATTTGTTTGGAAGTTGAGTTTTGACAAATATCCTCTTTATAAATCCTTCCATTTCCTTGGTCGCTCCTGTGGGAATGTGTTTATATTTCCTACTCAAAAACATCGGTGTTCTCTTCGGTCATGATATGTGGTCCAGTTGAACATATTTAATCGTAATCCAAATTCTCTTCTACGTTTTTAATGTTTCTGCATGATTGTTCCCGACAATTGAAGCAAATGATGGAACAACGCATTATAACTTTTCCACAGCTGCAAGCTCTTTTACAGCCTTTGTAGAGGAGGATTTTTAGTGGTTGTAATAGGGAGCAGGCCGTACTTCAGGTTCTGCCAACCCCAAACTGGCAGGCTCTTAGGATATCTATAGCATTCCTGAACTTGGTGGTACACTCGAAACAAATTGCCAGAATAGGAAGCAAAGGTAAGATATTGAATTTACTTTGTGATACAGATTTCACGAATAATTGGAATCTTAGATTGTCTAACGAGTTTTCACTGCTTAGTGCTCCATAAAGAGCTGCCAAAAATTGATGTCCTGCCATGTCAAATCACATCCAGATGTGCATCTGAGTTTTTGAAAATCAGGATGATTTTTTGTAGCTTCTTGTCTTTCAATTGCCTAGAATATTTTAATTTACCCTGCCTGAAAAATGAGGACGCTGTGTTGCAGCCACTAAATGCATGTTGAAATCAAATACTGTCCTTCAATTTAAAAAAAAAAGTTGAAGGTGCTGAAAGAAAACACACTTTTGTTTGTTTTCCCTTTGCTTGATTTCATAATGTTAATGTAAATAAAGTAAATTACAGCATTAGCCCCAAGGGAACAATATATTCACCAACTATCATAACAGAATAGTAATCGTGTGATTGTATTGTCGCACCAAAATATCTTTGCCACCAACTAAATAAGGTGTATACACACTTACCCTATTTTACCGGCAAGACAGTGCCTTGTATGGATTCTCCACGCGTGTCAACACAGAACACTGTTCATCGTTCAAATTAGACAAGAAAACAAGAATGAAGAGACAGAGTGCCATGTGATCCAGCTCACTTGACCCCGAGTTGCGGATGCTACGCAGGTGCTAAAATTTGGGGAAAGAGGCGCCCTGGCCTGTGCTATCACATTTGTCTGCCTACTCTCTCATAGTCATCCTCTCGACGGTGTGCACAGGCGTTGATGAGAGAACCACGCTCTAACTAGCTGATGATGACTTCATTGGACATGAAATACCTCCATACCATTTTTTTTCCCGCTGTTCTAAATTAAATATAAGCAAGTACACAGAATGGAGCAATCATTCTTGAATGTTCATAGCAATCAGAAACTTACCTAAATGTAGTTATCGTTATTTTGGGCATTATAAATATATTGTTATTGAAAACTAGGCTTTGGTTAAATTTGGTTAATATCATGTAAGGATTCAATTCGGTCAATTTGGATATATTATATATATAATTCAATTTAATTTCTATGGATATTTGCTGTGGGTATTGACATTTTTTGGTCTTAAACCTTTTAAATTCGATTTGGGATGATTATTTTTCAAGTCAATTTTGTTCTACTTGATCTTTGAGCACTATCGTGCACTTTAATTCTGTTTCTATACATATAATTTTGAAATAAGTCCATGGGTTAATAATTTATTTTTATATCCAATGTTATTGGGGAATACTTTGGATATTTTGATTAACTTTAGGTGCAGCGCTAGATATGAGCATAGATCCTCTAGTTATGTTATAAAAGTATGTTAAATGTTGTTAGATGCGATGCAATCGCTATTTATGTATTGTTTAGTAGATATATATTACTTTTTGACTTGTATAATGGTTTCTGTCTAATATTGAGCACTGTTCGCTGTCTCTAAAGATTATATTGTTTTCCTTTCTGATGCTTATTATCTGGAAATGAATTGCCCTTGAAGCCTATGTTGATTCTATGTTATTTGCTTTGCATTAATATTTAGCAATACCCTAACTCCCTCAATGTTATTTATCGAATGCTCATCTTTATTAATGCTAAGATAGCTTGGTCAGGATACCGAGGCTTGGCATATTTGAGAGTTGGACAGTTAAAGTTCCCCGGTGATAAACATTATTTTACTCTTTGTGTCGCAACCTTTACACTGTGGCTGGTTTCTTGAGCGTATGTGGCATGTATGTTCTAGTATGCTGAGTGCTTAGTGAGAACGGTTAATAATATATCAATTCCGGTATTGCTATTTAGAGCATAAGCATCCAAATCATTTTATTTAACAATAATACCCTCATTTTCGAGCTTCTTATGTAACGTGGAGATTAGATGGTTTTTATTCTTAAGATTTAATGGGAATTTCTCTTGAGACATTGTAGCTGTCATTGAGTCAATGAACAGTACACTAACCACCGTATGTCTCTTCAATAGTCTAAATTGCTCAGCTGATTTTATGCATTTGGCTTCTTCTTTATATCTTCCGAAAACGAGATACCCTTTCCTTGATAGTATTTATTAACATACTTCACTTACTTTATTAAGATCAAGAGAACATCAATTATTCATGCCAAATTACACTGTGAAGAATAAATCTACTACCTGGGTGAATTCCATTTTCATAATTTACTTCATCAAATACAGGATAAAACAATTCATATTAAAAATATTGTCTCGTTTTTCGCATTTCTTATTCCTCAAAGTGTAAAAGTGGATGGGGAGACACTTCAAACTAAAAATACAGCTGCAATTCTTTATCAAATTTCTTGGCCAGGGAAATCCATTGAAAAAGTATTACAAGGTCGGAGAGGCATCATTCTCTTTTAGCGCTGAGACTTGGCACCATACAAACTGCTCGACAAGCTATAAAAAAATATTTGGAAGGCTGGGTGGGTCAAGTGGCCGATACGACTTGGACCAACTGCTAGACAAGCTCAAGTATAGGAGTACAAAGTGATAGACAACCAAGCGATTGACACGAGAGAACAAATCTGTAAAGAGACCAACTGCTAGACACCCAGAAACGACATGGACCAAGTGATCGACACGAGCTGGACCATGTGATAGACAAGCTCCCATATAAGAGGACAAAGTGATAGACAACCAAGCGGTCGACACGAGAGGACAAACATCGAGATGAATTCAGTTAAGAGTGGCTCAAGTGACAGACAAGTTATTTCAAAACTAACAAAGTTATAAATATGGGCTTAGAAAGTTGGGTATAAGGATGGTCTGGATCCTCCTAGAAATTGCTGCCCTCCCGACACCCTAGATTTAACTAGCCCAAAAAAGGTGAGGTCCACTTATATGTGTATAAACTTAAACCATCGTGTTTTTAATTTTAATAATTTATTTACACATTGAACTCTTTAAAATATATTTTCTAACCCTAGTTTAGTTATCATTTCGAATAAATAATAGGTTTTGATACATACAATATGGTATCTGAAAGTAAAGAATGTTTCTCTGAATGAAACGAGTTATCGTATCTGAGGAAAGGAGACAAACGTTTTGTTATAAATGGTAAAAATCATACTTTAAGAACTAACAAGATGAAATAAAATATTATATAAAAGAGCAACTGCCAGAAACTAAGTTGGTAGCTTATGATCAGGGTTCGATTCCCATCCGGTACAGTGAGGGTGATTTTTCTTAAAAGGTTTTCCACTCTGCCACCACGCAAATTCAGGTGCACTATATATAAATTTAATCTTCCTCATTCTCAACACATTAACGTAATTAGTAAATAAGCGTATAACCCGAACAGGTGGTAAGACACAGTGCTACAAAAAAAATCTAATTGCACTAATGGATTAAAGAATAAATGTTGTTATTATAAGATTTGTACTCTCATTTGCATGTAGGGAGAATGTAAACCATTAATTAAATATCACCCTCCGTACACCCGGCCGGATTTGAAGCCTGATATCCCCGTCATTGACAGTCCAGTCTATTTTGAGAATGACGCCTTAGACCATCAACCATCGAAGCTAAGAACATTTTGTTGATGTTGCGTTAGCACCAGGTTTATTAATGGGTTAGAATAAGAAGCTAAGTTATGATGGAATAATCCCGCATTAGTGTAAAAGTTAGATGTAAAAACCACAAGGGTGGTAACTATCAGCCCAATCCACTCAGTCGGAATGATTACTCTTGTTCAAACTACTCTAAAACCTTATTAGACCGCGTGACAAACGGTATGAGTGTATGGTTGTTACAAACTGTCAAATGCAATTAATATCGGCAAATAAAATACTCAACAAAGTTATTTTAAATTTACTATTTAAATATGAGCATTGCTAAAGGTTTTTAAAGGAGCAGAAGTAATTTCGATGCGGATATTGGCCTACATTTGGTGTATTTTACTAGATACTGTGTATGTACTATGTTGAATCGAGTACAGTTCACCAAATAATAATGTTACTGTCATTTTGCAAGATTGTAAATCTAAAGTGTGTGAACTTGTTTTTAAATCAAGTCAAGAAAGCTAGTATAAATATTTTACTAGTATGTAGCTCACGCGTTTGAAAAGGTAGGTGCATTTTTGAACATTTTTCCGCTCCCCACCACCCCTCATTCCTCTTGTTCTGTTTCTATATAACCCGCTTCAGGGGTAGCATGTTCTATGGCATCCCACTCGCAATAGACTAGACTGCCGATGACAGGAAGATCGGGGTTAGAATCTCGGTCGGGTGGACTGAGGGTAGTTTTTCATAAATGGTCTTCACTCTCCCACCATGCAAATAAGGGTAGCCTACACCTAGCATAGTGTTATTTAGGAGGTCAAACAATACCTACACCTAGCATAGTTTTATTTAGGAGGTCAAACAATACTTACACCTAGCATAGTGTTATTTAGGAGGTAAAACAATACTTCACCTAGCATAGTGTTATTTAGGAGGTCAGACAATACATAGACCTAGCATAGTGTTATTTAGGAGGTCAGACAATACATAGACCTAGCATAGTGTTATTTAGGAGGTCAGACAATACATAGACCTAGCAAACAGTATTATTTAGGATTTGAATTAACTGCTCTGTCACTTAGCCCACTATTAATTGGATGATATCAAAGTTTGTCGAGCAGTTGGTCCTCTCGTGTCGATCGCTTGGTTGTCTATCACTTTGTACCCCTATACTTGAGCTTGTCTAGCAGTTGGTCCAAGTCGTGTCGGCCACTTGACCCACCCAGCCTTCCAAATAATTGTTTTTATTTTGTCTACCGGTTGGTTGTCTATCACATGGTCCAGCTCGTGTCGATCACTTGGTCCATGTCGTTTCTTCGTGTCTAGCAGTTTGCTGTCTACCACTTTGTTGTCTATCACTTTGCCTGCTCCCCTGAGACTTTACACTATCAAAGTTCTTGCAGATTATAGTGCTTATTGGAGATAAGCTGATATCGTATGCTTTGTAGCAATCAATATTTTCATCTCCTTGTACTCCAGTACTTGGACATTACATGTCCAACTAGAAAGGGATGGTCGGTGTAGTTGCAAGAAGGTGCTATGCTTCCCATGGCTATAGTTTCGAAACTAGCCATCATACGATACATATGCTCAGGAACATTTTTATGGAAAATTTAATTCTGTTTAATTAAGGTAGTAACTATTTTTACTGTAAAACTAACTTAAAAGGAGGTATTGAAAGAAAATTTAGTTTTAGTGTGATTTTGTCATTGTTGCAACAAACACAAACCTCGCACAAGCAGGAAAAAAATCAGTATGCTAACAAATACCCCAAAATAAAGCAATCAAAAATTTTTCTAGCTTTCTGGGATATTTTTCCAAATAAAAATACCTGATGCTTGGCCTATAGTAGAAAATGAATGTATATTAAATTATTAAATATGTTTTATCTAACAATCATGTACAAAAAAAACATTCAGTGGTAATTGTGTTGATGATAGTGGTGCTAGTGTATAACTCAAATGAGTAGTAGGATGCGGTGCTGAGGAAAAAAAAAATAGTGGTGCTATAACGAAATTAGCTCAGATTCCTTTTTCTTCTTGACTTACTGCTGCAACAGCAGCACCTACTTCAGCTTCTGCTTTAGTTCATTCATCTACAACAATAACTGCAGGTGTTCATTTATTAATTCGAGAAAACACCACACATTCATTTTATTTGAAAGGAAACATTTACATTTCTCTTTACTTTTAATGTCAAATAATATCACTAGGGCCCAGATTTTGGTGACATGTCATGATTTTTTGTTCATCACATACAATACTTATAAGTAGATAAGTCCTGTTTATGATCCACTGGTCGTGGAAAAGTGTAGTTTAATAAAATTTTTTTAAAATTTTGGGTCATAATTGTTTGTGGCATTATGAGTAATTTTTAGGCATTTTTAGAATAATTTTTAGGTATCCATGTTGAAGAGAGTATATTTTTAAATACTAACAATTTTTTAAAAACCCATAAATTTTTTCAACACACAGTTGTTTGAATTAGAAGATGATGTAGCCAATGAACGTTGTATTCCCTTTGCTTGTCTGATTATGTAACACACATTCCTGCTGAGATATTGTGACTAAGCTAGAGAGGGTTGCATTGGGAGGGAGTAGCTATTACTTCTAAAGAAGATATTTGTAAATCAATATATTTAGCAGAATTCAAGAGTTAAATCGTTAAAGCCTTTTAATTGAAAATTTAAAGTCATATTTTATAATTTTTCAATCATTTATTGGTCATCAAAATCCGGCCCATTATTATAAGTAGGGAGTGGATTCTTAAGCACCAAAAATGTTTAAAATAAAATTTATTTTAATACCTAATATTTAATACCTACAATCAATCCCCAATGCTTTTTTTAGCAGTGCATTTCAATACTTGTTCAGATTGTACGCATATATACTAATTCAAATTTAGAGGAAGTGTACCTACATTTGAATAAAGGGGGAGTGGAAAAAAACCTTAAAATACACTGAACTGAGATTATAATCTTGGTCTCCCCTTTAACGACAGATAAGTCTATTGCGAGAGTGATGCCTTAGATCAGGGATGGTTAGTCTATGGCATGCAAACAATGTTTGGGTGGTATGCAGACATGAAAAAAATAAACAATAAATAAAACGTTTCACAATATTTTTTGAAGTTTATGATATTTCGATAGCCATATTATTCACATGTCACAATTAACTTTTTAAAGTTAAAGGTTTAAAATGGTCTTGTGTGATGTTGAAAATAAAATTATAAACTGAACATAAATATCTTGGCTAGCGAAATACAATACGTTTAAAAAGTATTATAGCAAAGATTATGTAATTTTGATTTTAACATTTTTATGTATATTAATTATATTTTTTCCCTCCGAAAGTTTTACTTTCACTGTGGACACGTGGTCCAACGCGCTGCAATTGGAGTAGGCTAGACTGCCAATGACAGGGCTATCAAGGTTTGAATCTTGACGGGGTGTGCTGAGGGTGGGTTTTCCTAAATGGTTTTTCACTCTCCCTCCACACAGATGCGGGTACACTTGTATTAATATAACCTTCCTATTCCATAAAACCATTAGCGTGATTAGTACATAAACATAGAAAGAAAAAGTTACTGGACTAGTTCAAAATTAGGCAAGCTGTTGGACACTGATTAGTAAAGTCTCGCCATCCTTACCTTAGTTGATTCAACCAATGAAGCGGGTCAAATGCAATTTATCATTAGATACTTTCACTATAGATTCTAAGTAATGAAATGAGTTATATTTTCATATATAATGTTTTTTATTATTTGAAAAGCTAAGTTCTACTTCACATGATGTCAAGGGACAAACTTCCAAATATGTTGTTTCCAAAGGAGTTGAACTTTTTTATTGAAACAACATGCTGTTTCTTCCCAAAATGACACTGATCCCATCGTCATCTGCCCAATGTATGCTCATTGGAAGCTCATTGGAAGCTATTTAACAAGTGTCGGTTTTCAAACGTACTCCAAACAGGTATGCCACAACTTACTATTTATAAGAAATTGTACTCTTTCCCTCATCGAGTAGAAAATCCACACCATATGAAAAAGTGAGGCCAAAGATGAAATAGGTGCAATAAGGGTCTTATTCATAAAATGGGCAAAAACCTACAGAATAGGAAATTATAGGCATTATAAAATTAACATATTGTATTTGCCTACGACAGGCCTAGCCAGCTGGTAGTGGAAAAATACATGCCTTGAATACTACTGACCCAGGGCATAGGCTGGAAAGAGTATTGGCTGTAAAATATTGTACTTGTAATAACATAAAAAACATTTATATCTCAACTGCCTGTGTTTTATGATCAAGGAAAAGAAAAGGCCAATAGGCCAAATCCGGTCCATAATTATTACATATTGATGTTGATCACAAACCAGTATAATTATAATATTTTTACACCTTAGTAGACATTGTTCAGAAATTATTTAAAATACTTACTTTTTGGGTAGACAAGCAACGGTGTAGACCAGTTCCATTTGTAAAGGTCGAAGTAATCCTTCAACCTGTTCTAAGCTTTCACAATCTTCATCACTGGGAGTCAGTCGATGAAGAATCTGACAACATGAGAAACATGAGCATTGTAAAATACGTTTTTGGTTGCTTAACATTTTTGCATGTTTGATGTGTGAAGTCAAATTTATAATGTATTTGTTTCAAACAATATAATGAGAAACACATTTATCGTGGATTAAAATAGCACTTATAAATTAATAAAAGACCAGTATCAATGCATGAATATACAATACATTATCAGGTGGGATTAAACATGGTGAAAAAAATAAGAATCAACCAACAGCAACACACAAAAATTAGCTACTTAAACTGTAGTGTATAATACAACTTATAATTAACAGTGTGTCATAAATATTTACAGATATAGTAATTAATGATAAAGAATTGACTTTAGTCAAGCATATTAAACAATTATAGGGCAAAATTTTTAAAAAGGTTTCTCTCTCAATGAACAAAACAAATGGTAAAATTAACACACTTCAAGGTAACAATTCCATTCTTTGTCGCAAGTCATGTTACAGATTCTCCCAATTATTCACAGTAAGTGTTATCAGGGAATGGATATAAGAGACTCAGGTGATGTCAACATATTAAAAAATATACACTTTTCTTAATGCAGTAACACTATAAATAAATTGATTAAAAGAATAATTTGTAATTATAATCACTATTTGGCATTTGTATACTGATGTATTATTAATATTATTTGTATTTATTATGTTATTTTGCTTCCTTGTAAATATATTAAATGTTGAATGATATTAATTTCTGGCTTTGTTTTTTATAGTTTAAGAGGTTCATTTTATTTCTATACAATCTCCTGGTTATACTAAATGTTAATCTTGTTTAACACAGTTCATTAAGTGTTAGAAAAGGCAAAAATGCCTTTACTTTGTCAAATTAGGAAAAATGTAAATATTTTCCAAGACACTAAATCAAGATTACCTTAATGTAGTCGAAATAAAGAAAGCAGTGCCACAATGGACCAAGTAGTAGCTTGGGTAAATAATATTTGACAGCTTCCCGAAAACCATGGCCAGCAGACTGTAGGGCATCTGATACTTCTGGTTTTGACAACAGTCGCATTAATGAATCACGGCTTTTTGGTTGGTTAATTTCTTTAGCATACTTGCCATAGACATCAAACTCGGCTGCCTAGATGAAATCAAAATTTAAAATTTTTATTTTATTTACATGAAGCCAATAATTTTTCTGCAAGCAGATTGATCATTACAATTCAATAGCTATATGGAAGAACACATAATATAGCAATCCTAAGAAAAGTTTGGCTTTCAAATTGGAAAATAATTTTTTTTTTTGAAGAAGCTTTGTAAAGTCAAGGAAAAGAGGATTGTGTTACACCAATTTAAAAGCAGATAAGGGTAAATACATTGAACAAGATTGAGTTAATATATGATTAATACAATCTTGGGTGCTTGAATGCTCATCTGCCTCAGGACCGGATGTTTATGGGTTCAAACCAAGCCGGTGTTAATGGATTTTTCCCAAGCAATATAAATATGTAGCACAACTTCCTTCAGAGGGTAAGTAAAGCCATCAGTTTCATATCAATTGTGGTATTTAAACAGAAACCTGGAAGGTATGTGAAGAGACCTTTCCATGCCAAATTGTTAGGGCCCTTCACTATCGATCATTGGCATTCTTGCGTGTTAGTATAATCAGTCAGTTCAGAAAGTGCACATTGAATATTACAGATAAATAATAAAATCTTAGCTTTTGTGTGACAATAGCATTATTTTTAAGGTTTGGAATATTGCATACATGTGAAAGGTGCAGAAGAGGGTAAAAATTAAATAAGAAAAGTGAAAAGAACAAATATAAGGACCAACTAAAATTGTATTTGTTCCTAATAGTCTTTACTTTGTCTGAAGCTATGTACTTCAGAAGTAAGAAGTTTCCTATAAGAAGTTAAAGCTAAGAATGGAAATAAGTATATATTTTTTTAGCACCGCATCTTACTAATTATGCAGCTTATACAGTTATGTAATAATTACACTAATGGTTTCAAGGATTAGGAAGGTTATATTTAGAGTAAATATACCGGAATTTGCATGGAGGAAGAGTGGAAAACTATTTTCCACATTAGCAGCAAACTATACCAGACCAGCTTGGTGCTTACTCTGTGTTCACACCAATGCCAGGCTAAAGAGTTTTAAAAAAAAGTAAAGTGTTTAATGTTGGCCAAATATTTATGGGAAAAAACCAGATGATTAAATTTGATGCATATTAAATTAGTAAACATTAAGGATGTATGAGACCCACTTTATCAGTTCAAGATGATATCTAGACTTTAATATGAAAACATCAAAAACTAAAACTAGACAATTTTCTTTGAACATGTGGAAATGTTACTTTCACAAACCCTTAAGAGCTTGGAACATTTTCACTATTAAGGTCTAAAACGCCCCTGTCAATTCTCATATATTTACCAACTAGCATGTTAGTTTCTTTCACTGTAAGAATATTAATATAATTGTTGTGGGCAAAGGATGGCCAACATTTTTAACAGAATATATCTAATTATGAATGCATAGATACATAAATGGTATTTGCAACTATGAATTATTGTAAGTGCATTAGCGTTCTAAGCTAAGGGTCCCAGGTCCGACTCTTGTGTCCAGGAGTCAATTTATCAATTTAAAGAATATGATATTTAGATGTGTCTATAACAGTAACTAAAAAATATAATAGCTCAACTATTTAATTCATAATTATATGTGCGTCGTATAGTTTTCAATGTACTATTGGCAGCATAAAAAAGCACTCCTGAGTTTAAGATGGCTGTGTTATCTGATAGCTCGTGATCTTAATTGATCACTTATTTGTAGCTGACAATTTCCACATGTCCATCACAGACTCTGCCTTAAAATATGAGTGAAGAATGACCCTGGGCACGAGACAGCTTCTGGATAGCTCAGTAATCGCAAGAGCATGGGCGTACTAAGCCAAAGGTCCCAGGCTTGATTCCCATGTCCAGGTGTCATTTTTAAATTTAAAGAATATGATTTAAATTAAGGTTGTCGAAAAATAGTACCTGGACACAGGAATCAAATCCTGGACCTTTCGCCTAGTACGCCCATGTTCTAACAACCACTGATCTAGCTTGAGTTCGTCTCATAATTTAAGGGCGAGTCTGTGATGGGCATGTGTAATTATCAGCTACATATGAATTATCAATAGTAACACAAGCTATCAGATACCACGGCCATGTGCGACTCAGAAGGGTTGTTATATTGCTAAGTATAAAATACAAGATTGTAATTTTAAAGCAAAATTCTAGTTAATATCATCACACAAGTTGCATATCAATGTAATTATGGCAATGTCTGTTTTGATGAGACCACAATTCAATTAATTTAAATTAGTTGAAAAATGTCTGTTTGTATACTTTTACATACAAAAGCTCTACATTTTAAACTGGGTCATTCCATATGAAATCACAACCAAATTATTTGGCTGAAAGACCAATCTTGTTTTTTTTTATATTTTGCACATCGTTTCCAAAATATACCAAGATATTAAAAAGAAATTTAAAAAAATAATCTTCTAGCTTGTTTATTCAATACAACCTTTATCAAACATGGTCACCACTAAATTTGGGAACTAATTGATTAAGAGACTTGAGTCAGGAGCCATTATTTTGCTCTTAAACTGAACTTCATTTCATGTCATTCTAAGTTTTGTCTAAATGCAGTCGAAAGGCTGAAATTTAGTCCAAAAATCTTGATAGGTTTTGTTTAAAAATGCAGTTTCAAAGCCATTTAAAGGGTATGAAGGGGATACATTAATTTTTAACCTACCCTAAAATCTTAGCCTGTGAAATTTAAAGACTTAGAAACTTTCTCTCCTATTTTATTAAGTTCTAAACATGGCCGCTCACTCAAATTTCAAATAGTCAGGTCTCAATATCACTGGTTGGTGAAATCAAAATAATCTTAAACTAGCAGGGGATAAAGTATTTGTATGATAGTTACTTGTGTAAAAATTTGGAGTTTTAGACTTGTCAAGTTTTATTGCTGTGCAGTGATTGACAAGTCCAAAAATGCATAAATGTAAATTGCTACCTTAAAATTGACATTCTTTAATGGGAGTAGTTATTGTATAACTGTGATATTTCCTCACAAGGATTATCAGTGATTTAGTGAATTGTTCCTGTAGGTGTGATAAGCTCCAAAGGTGTAAGTTTTCTCAAGAAGCTTGATAATGGAGCCCATGATGCCTCAGTCAACTTCTGGAAATATGTTCTTGGATCTGGAGGCTTGAAGAACTTTACATATATGTTTTCATTTTCACAACTGATTTGTTCAATTACAGCAAGCCACCACTTTTCATCATACATACAGTCTATTTAGTCACAGCATTTTAAGTTAGAATAGTTTAAACCAGTGTGTGTTGTTGCTACTAGGATATCTTCATATTCAATTGACACAGATGTTCGATAACATCTAAATGTAGATTTGTTGAGAAGTAAAAATATGTGCTTTTTTCTGGTTTCAGGTATTGGTTTGCATTTTTAAAATCCAGGTTTCAAAACTTCGTTGCTTGTTTTTACCTCTTCTGTTGAAACATTAAGATTTGCCTTTGATATTTTCCAAAGCAAAATCATACAAATCTTTAGGGATGAGAATCTGATTTTATAGGCTCTTTGCAGGCTTGCTTTTGTGGCTTTGCTCTTAGTAAAACCTCCTACTCCATCATAGGCATTCTTCCTCTGAGCAGATTCGTGATGGCACATGTTGATGGAGTTCTTTCTATTCTTATATTGACTAGCACCCCCATCACTATCTGATACCTTAGTTCAGTTGGTAGTGTGTCTGCCTACTGAGCTAAGCGTCCCGGGTTCGATTCCCGGCATGGCCGAACAATTTATCATTCGTGAAATTTGGGTTTGCCCTTTCACATTGATAAATTAACAGCCAGGGACTGGATGTTGTGCCTGTCCTAGTCTTAAGTTATATTATAAGGCATTTGAAGCTACGACAGGCCTGGCAGGCTGGTAGTGGAAAATATATGACTTAAATAATAAACCGACCCAGCTCAAAGCTGGAAACAGTAATGGATGTGAATGAAGTAAGGCTCAATCCCTCAAATAAAAACTCTTTTGACAGATGGAAGAGCTTCTTTGAGGTGGCTTGAAATGTCACTGTGTTGTATTCTAGATGAGCACTTATAATACACATACTATTGTTCTTAAAAACACCATCTGACTTGAGGTAATAAACAAAAGGATGAAGAGTGGCATGTGTGCTTACCAAATGGGAGCTTTGAATGTGTATCACAAAACTGTAATTTTAGGCAAAATCTGCTAGAACAATACATTCGTTGTGTGACAGGTTTTCTTAAGATATTTTCAAAAAGAGTTTTGGAATCAAAGTAGTGTTTTTAGTGTGACCAACTTCTCAGTGAAGCTTTCAATAAACTCAGCGAAGTTTGAAAAACAGTTAAAAGGTGGACACAAACTGTGCTTACCCACATTTTAAAACAAATTTCTTTAAAAATCTCTTCAATATCCTCTTCAAGGAAATCAGTTATTATTTGTGCCCCAAGGTAGCAGTGATATGAATCCATCATGCAAATATATCAAATATAAATTATGTTACAAATCCATAGTAGATCATTATTATCAACTTTCACATTTCCCCCTTACAACATTAGCCTAACATTTTGGTGGTGAATACTGACACAAACTGTGTGGGTCCCTGAGGAACCAGCTAAAACACATCATTTTGGCCTCAATGGACAAAATTTAAATACACCTACTTAAAAGGCTAGGTAGGTGCTCTTAAAATTATCATACAGTTCATTCAAATTATATTAAATCAAAAATGTTTGCCTATGCTCTTTGACACCATTAAATTTGACAGACACAATATTTTTTCGCTGGACATATCCAACTGTTATCGTCATCTTGGTAAAATTCCTCTACGGCTAGCATTACAGCTTTCTCCAACTTTTTCTCACTTTTATTTGATGCCAAATAAGGAAATATTCTGTCTGTTCTCTCGTAATCCTAACCAAATATTTAGAGACCTGATGATTTTTGCCTTTGTTTCATTACTGGCTATTGTGTTTTTCCTTGAGTCTATCGATTGAAATATTATATTGACTACACAGGGGTTTTGAGCAACATTCATTCTGTTTAAGAAATCACTTTATTGTTTTTAATCATGTGTTTAATTTTTGATATTGGTGATATATCTAATGTAGAACAAGACTAAACCAATTTTTTGCAAACTAACTTCTGCTGGAACAAACAATTCTTCTATTTTTCCATGAACATTTGTACTTTCTTTAAGCAAAAAATATTTTTTTATAAGCGATAGGAAACATTGATTTTCCTGAAGCAACCTGATAGGTTATGTTTTTTATTTAAATGTTCTACCATAATTTCAACACAAACTTTGTAACCTTTTTTCTTTGATCTAGTGTGATAGTAAAAAGAGGATCATCACCAGACACCTGTCCAAAAATATGAGTGTACTTTTAAAAAAACAAACTTTTTCTCGTGATATATATAGATTGTTTTTTAAGCCCCTTCTACTAATCTTAACTTCAGAAATGTTTAGTCTACTTCATGAAAATTACCAAAATTCGTTACATTCTTAATGACTGTTATGCATATGAACACACAAAAAACAACTTTTTTACAATATATTTTAATAATAATATAAAGTGTGGTTTTGAGGCTTAATAATGAAAATTGACGGTAACTTTATTAAAGAGTTATAAATCCTTGGTGAATAATTTTGCTTACTTTTGGGACTTGTTAGTTAATCACTTCACAACAACAAAACCTGACAAGTCTAATACTCTAAAACTCTTATCACAAGGAGCTATAATACAATTAGTGGTGGGTGGATACCTAATTTTCTCTATTACGATACCTTACTCAAAACCATCAATTCATCTCCCCAGTACTCGATACCCTATTCAATATTAAAAAGGAAACGGAAATAACATTGTAAGTCATAAATTATATGACTGACGAGATTTGCGGATGTACTAAAAAAAAAATTGTTTAACTCGGAGAGTCTTTTAAAAACTAAAAAGCGTTTGTCAAATTTAAAATAATATTTTTCAATTGTTTCACAATATCTATTAAATTAACTTTCTTAAGAGAAAATGTTTTTTTTAAGTTTTATTGTTGACACTGTTTAGCAAGACTTTCAAAATCGAAGTTGACAATGCTTGCAATAGTTGAAGACAATTAAAAATATATATATATATATATATATATATATATAATATGTGTATTATTTTAAAATAATTCGAATGACTGCTAATATGATGCAGCTGCAAGCTGGCCGATTCATTGCTCACCACTCACTTGCCAAAAAAGCGCCGAGGAAAATCAACCTTATGAAGTGAATATTTACTTATCTATTTCAGTACAAAGTAGATTTTGTCCTTTGGTTCACTTACAAAATACAGTTCCCTTTGATAATCAACCTGACCTTGACCTTGTGTCAACCATGACCATGTTGATAAGCTGAAAAGGAATAGTATGTCTATATTGAGTGTTGGAGGGTTTTAGAGCTGAGCGGAAAGAATAGAAGAACAAAGCAAAACTACAACTAGTAACCAATGTCTAGCAACTAGCATTGTTCTGATTATCAGGGTTTCTTCCTTTTGCCACTACTTCTCAAAATCATTAAAATGATTCATTCAATTATTCTTAAAAAACTTTAATGATTATTCAAATCATTTTATTATGCCCATCACCATACTCAACCCATTTGAGAAGCTATCCGTGGTGGTTTCAATATGTTTAGTGTGTAGTATTGATTATTGCGATACCATTTGATACCAAGGGTATCGAGTAATCAAGTATCGATATTGGACCACCAATATATACAATACCTTATTCCCTGCTGTTTTCTAATTTTTTCGGTTACTCCACCTGAGATATTGAGACCTGAATATTTGAAAATGTTAGTGAATGTTCAAGATTAGGACTTAATAAAATAAGAGGGGAAGTTTCTAAGTCTTGGAGTTTCAAATATTAAGACTTTTGTGGTAAGTTATAAAATGGCAAAATTTTGAAGATGTAAATTCATCTTTTTTATACCCCTTAAAAGGCTTTGAAACAAAATTTTTAAACAAAATTTATGTTGAATTTCAGACTAGATTTCAGCCATTTAGGCTCCATTTGGACCAAACTTAAAATAAAATGAAATTTAGTCCGCTCTAAGAGCAGAATAATGGTTCCTGACCCAAGTATCTAATCTTTCAGTTTTCAAGATATTAAGGTTTTTGTGAACATCCAAAAAAAAAAAAATTTTAGCATCAACCATGTTGGAAAAAGTGGCCGTATCAGAAAAACTAGTAAGAGGAATTAAAAAAAAAAATTTTTTTAACTACTGAAATATGTATGAACATGTGAGCAAAATATTAAAATTTTCAAAAATTATAATGCAGCCAACCACCTCTGGGTGAGTTCATGTAGAATCACCCAACTGGCATAGGATAGTCTACAGAATATTTGTGGTGCTGTAGAGCTATTTATGTGCAGAAGAGGAGAATGTTCATCAGTATTTTCAAATTGCAGAATAAACTTTGCAGGTGATATAGCAGCATTAGCTATACTGTGTAGTGTGCACCTTTCTAAACTCTTGAGTCTACCACAAAGCCATATCAGATGAGCTGTCATTTAGAGCAGTGATTCTCAAAGTGGAGTAAAGGGATACGCGGAACACATTTTGGGGGTACCCGATGAAGCAGTGGAATCATTGTACAAGTAGTATCCAGATTGTACAGTTAGCAACACTGCTATTAACTAATTGGTGAAGTGCGACCTTGTTGTGACATTGTGATTCATGTCCGTATCTCTCTCCCACCTTTGTCACTATCGTAACCACTTATCTTCCAGTCAAAACATCAATAACTGTTGGGAGTTATGTGCCCTCTTACTGCTCTTTCTATTTGTTGTTCTTTATTTCCCTTGCTTTCCTAAAAGCTATTTTTATTCTTCAGTAATTATTGTGACATTGTGTGATAGTGTTTTTAAAGTGTCTTGAAACATGGATTGATGGATAACTAAGAAGAAAAGTATTTACAAAACAGTGTCAATTCCTTTTACATCTACAACCACATCATCATCACATGTGAGTAAAGAGGTGGAGTCTGAAATAACTAAAAGGACCTTAAATCTCAAACAAACATATATATATAATTAATCATATTTAAAATTTGGCTTTACATGGACAGGAAATCTAGTAGAAACAAATCCATAGTGCATTAATTGTTCTGAAGTTCTTTCAAAAAATTCAATGAAACCATCATTTTATGGTGCCATTTTGAAACAAAACATGAGCATTCAAAATATAGACACTTAAGTTATTTTGAGTGTCTTTTAGAAGATTTGCTTAGCAGGAAAAATGCAATTAAAGATTTTTTTAGTTTAGAATAAAATAAAAGTGTACTCAAAGCATCTTACAAAGTAATCCTTCACAGTGCTAAAGCTGGCAAGGCTCACATAATTGGAGAGTCTCTAATTCTTCCAGCAGAGGAATACATTTTTTCTTTTTTATTTGGAGAAAAAGAGGCAAAACGTAATAGAACAATTCCTTTGTCAAATGACACAGTTTTCAGAAGAATTAAAGATATAGTCTGTAATATTAATGACCAACTTATTCAAGGTATTCAATGTAACCCATGGATTGCCATACAAGTCGATGAGTCAACAGATGTAGCTTGGCTACTTGTTTTTGTGCGTGGAAAATTCCAGGATGAAATGTTCAAAGATATTTTATTTTGTAAGCCCCTAAAATCGTCGACCCCGGGTGAGCACATTTTTATTATGATTGATTCATTTTTTGCTGAAAACAACCTTGAGTGGAAAAATTGTATTTTTTAATATATATCAATGACTGGTTGTATCACAGGAGTGGGAGGTCGTATAAAACAAATTGCACCAGAATGTAGGTTCACTCATTGTTGTCTTCACTGTGAAGCGCAGGTAGCCAAATTTATCGCTGATCGTCTGAAAAGTGTTCTGAATGAAAGTGTACAAATGGTTAATTTCATCAAAATCCGACCATTGAAGTCTAAACTTTTTTTAATTCTGTGTGAAGAAATGGTAGCCTGCATAAGAGAGTGCTTCTTCACATAGAAGTCAGTTGGTTGTCGTGTGGGAATGTCCTTTGCCGTTTATTAGAACTCCACACTGAAGTACACCTTTATTTAATGGAACATAAGTTTCAACTTTTTTTAAGACTACATTTAGCATATCCAGCAGACTTTTTGAAAAAATGAATATATGGAACATATCAATGCAAGTCAACAATGTCGATGTGTTCAATGTTGAAAAGAAAAAAAATCCCTGTGGGAAAACGAAATTAAAGAGAATAATTAAGAATGATTCTTTTTTATAAGAAAATGAGCAAACGATTGAAGACTTTGAAGAGATAAAACAGCAAATAACAGTTCATCTCAGTACTCTTACTCTGATGAAACAAAACTCTTTCACATTTGATCTATCCAATATAGAAGAAGAGTTAGTTGAGATATCCTGTTATATTAGTTTAAAAGACACTTATTCCAAAGCCCTCTTGATTAGTTTTTGAATTAAAGTGTAGAAAGCATATCCAACTTTGTCAAGCATTGCAATAAAATATTTACTTCCTTTCACAACTAGGTATTTATTTGAAACTGTTTTTTTTATCTTTAACTGCTTTAAAAAATCAATATAGGAAGAGAGACTGGATGTTGCGACTCTACCTAAGCAAGATAACACCAGCCATTGATGAATTTTGCAAATGTAAACAAGCGCACCCATTTCACTGAGTACCCAACGTATGATATTGATAATTATGTTGGATTTGTTGAATCAATCATGTCATTTTTTGTGTTTATTAATATATCTAGTTGTTTAAAGTAAACTGTAAATATAAACAAATAAATATAAATGTTTTATTGTATACCCATTATTATACTAAAATATTTTATATCTGTACAAGGGGTATGCCAGTTATATAAATATTCGCAGGGGGTACATGAAGCATACAAGTTTGAGAGCCACTGATATAGCGTAATAACATGGCACTATAATCCCCCCTCTTCACCCAACTTTGACAGGTTGTCTTTTAAGACTCACTTCTAGCAACCGAATCATACCTTGATTAGTATTAAGGCTGTGCAAGAGTGATAATATTTTATTTTGTTTTATTATTTTTATTGTTGTGAGCCTTTTTAATAGAATAAAAACATT
>CABFVX010004596.1:51142-62958 GCA_902151425.1 Timema shepardi | reverse complement strand
ACTCTGGCTTGGTGTCATGGGAGGAAGCACTCTGGCTTGGTGTCATGGGGGGAAGTACTCTGGCTTGGTGTCATGGGAGGAAGCACGCGTGTGGGCAGGAGCTGGACAAGTCAATTATATTGCGTGGTTAAGAAATAACAAATAGAAAAAAAAATGATAAAAATCTTGGGATGGGCCAGATATAAGCTTGTGGCCCACGGCCGTAGTTTGGAGACCCCAGATCTAGATTGTCAATAATCCGGATTAACAAGGAAAAATATGATTATAAAAATAGCCATGGTGGTATCAATATCAGAGACATGGCCGCCAAAAAACGCAACTCAATCCTTGTTCAAAAAATAAAAAATTGGAGACTTTTTCCGTTGTTAGATTTTTGCCTTATTATTTATTATTATTATTATTATTATTATTATTATTATTAGCACCGCGTCTTACTACCCTTTCGGGTTATACGCACTTAACGCTAATGTGCAATGGTAGGGTTATTGTGAGATGATATGAAGGACCTATAGTTTAACGTGGAGTCCGAACCACGGTGGAGGCCTGGCATTCCTCACATTCACAAGATGTCTTGTCAGAGGTGAAGGAGGGGTTTGGTAATCAGATAAATCTGTGCCGGGACCGAGGATTGAACCCCGGACCCCCAGCACAGAAGTCTGACACTTTACCCCTAGACCACCAGGTCACCTTTTGCCTTATTAAATTACTTCAAAATTGGTGATATTTATCAACAAAAAGCCGCGTTTAAGTTCGTTGTTTAAATAAAGTGAGAGTGTTTCTACTGTAACACCGAGTTTTCGTAAGTATCCCGTCTATGCTTGTTTTTTTATTTTTTTATATAGTTACTGTATTTTAGAAAATCTGGATTGGATCGATCCTCAATTAAAGTCGATTATTATTATTATTATTATTATTATTATCCTCAATTATCACAACGTCTTACTACCCGTCCGGTTTATATCCATATGCATTAATTACGCTAATATATAAAGGATGAGAAAGGTTGAATTTTAGGAGAAATGTATCCAAATTTGAACCGAGGTATAGATTAAAAGAATTATCTAGGGGGAAATAAACACCATCTTTACACCCGAACATGATTCGAACCACAATCTCTCCGTCAGTCCGGTATATTGTGAGAGTGACGTCCTAGATTACTCGACAATTCGACACAATAACTACTCCACGTAAACTCGGATACATTTCGTCTAAGTTACACTTCTCATATCCCTAGTGGAAATATGGAATAGGTATGAAAAAAATAAGTTGTGCATGAAGGTAGATTAGGGTGGAATAAATATAATGGTTGGGGATGAGTAGGTTATCGGTGAAGGAAATGAACCCGCGTTAGTTTGAAAAGAAGCTATATTATTTTTTTGTTTTTCATTATTTAGCACCGCGTCTTACTACCCGTTCGGGTTATACGCTTTAAGTACTAATTACGCTAGTGGATTAGAAATTTTGAAGGTTGAATTAGAGGAAGTGAACCCGCATTTGCGTCGAGGGGGGTGGGGGTGGAAAACCATTTAGGAAAAAACCACCCCCAGTTCACCCGACCGAGATTCGAACCTCGATCTCCCCGTCCTCAGTGGTCGAGCTCAACACGACTAGCGCCACCGAGGCGGGTAAGAGAAGCTATAACGTGGTGTAAATCCATTTTTGTCGTACGCTGCCAGGTTCTATCCACGATCCACCAACGGTAGCCCCTCGGGCAATATGAGCCTAACAACGTCTCGGGTTTAGTCCCGCGATCCCGCGTGTAAATGGTTAAGCACTGGCTGCCAAGTCTGGTTAGCGGTCCCTTCCTCCTTCTCTTCTAGTGTTAAATACACACCGCTCAAGAGCTATTTGATCGTCAATATTGTGTTAGAGGGGTTGCCACCCTTACAGAGCTGGAGGGTAAAGGCTCGAGTAATCGCTCGTTGAATACATACTCACCCTTACACGCCACCACCACCACCATCACCCCCTTTGCCTTTTAAATAACTCCCCCCCACGTTCTAGATGGACAGAACCCTCTGTGACAGCCTTCACCCGACAGAAACCTACGATAACAGTGGTCCTGTGTGTCCTTCCANTCACCCGACAGAAACCTACGATAACAGTGGTCCTGTGTGTCCTTCCAACTTTACAGGGGGGTGGGGGGGGGAGAGGAGGGGGAGTCGTTATGGTCGCCTTCTGCTTCCGACCTCTTTGTGTGGGGTGCATGTGTCTTACTACCCATCCGGAATATCCTCATTTTAATTATATGCACGTATGTGTGTGGGGTGCAAGTGTCTTACTACCCATCCGGAATATCCTCATTTCAATTATATGTACGAATGTGTGTGAGGTGTAAGTGTATTACTACCCATCCGGAATATCCTCATTTCAATTATATGTACGAATGTGTGTGGGGTGCATGTGTCTTACTACCCATCCGGAATATCCTCATTTCAATTATATGTACGAATGTGTGTGGGGTGCAAGTATCTTACTACCCATCCGGAATATCCTCATTTCAATTATATGTACGTATGTGTGTGGGGTGCCCCACGTCCTACTACCCGTTCGGTTATACGTTTACGTAATTACTTTAGACCCATTACTGTTTCCAGCTTGTCAGTTTTTTATTCAAGCCATATATTTTCCATTACTAGCTTTGCTAGGCCTGTCGTAGCTTCATAGGACTTATAATCTAACTTAAGACTTGGACAGGCACAACATCCAGTCCCCGGGTTTCAATTTATCATTTCGAAAGATTTAATCCGCAATTCACCTATGATTAATTTTTCGACCACGTCGGGAATCGAATCCAGGACCTTTAGCTCAGTAGAAAGACACTCTACCGACTAAGCCAAGGTGTCGGATACACTTATGTACTAATTACGCTTAATATAGGTTATAAGGGCTTGAAAGGTTATATTTAGAGGAAGTATACCCGCATTTGCGTGGAGGGAGAGTGTGAAAGAAACAATTTTTGGGAAAACCAATCTCATCACACCAGACTGTGATTCGAATCTCAATCTCCCCGTCATTGGCACTCTATTCTACTGCGAGAATAGCACCCTAGACCATGCGGCCACCAAAGAGGGTGTCTAGATTATAATGTAACCATTTGACGGAATATTTGCTGGGTGAGTTTGAGAATTAAATATTATAATCGAATATCATATTTTCAAAGTTAGTATTTTTAAGAATAATAAAGATCCCTTCATGAGAGTCGTAAACACAAATCAACCTTTTTCAATGTGTGCATAAATCAAGCCATTCGTGATTTGAGAGGGACCAGTGTCAGTTTTGACAGATGTAGCCGGAATACCGTTATTTAGCAGTTACTAGTGTACGAATGCATGAAAGTAGATCTTGTAGCTTTTATAAATGTTGAAGGAAATTCCATAAATTAACAACGGTCAAACTCGCCTCGGTGGGCGTGTGGTCTGAGGCGCTACTCTCACAGTAGACTAGACTGCCGATGACGGGGAGATGAAGGCTTGATTCTAGGTCGGGTGTACTGAGGTGGTCTTCCAAAATGGCTTTCGACTCTCCCTCCACGCGAGTGTGTGCACACTTCCTCTAAATAAAACCTTCATAACCCCTAATACCATTAGAGCAGTAGGTACATTAAGCGTATTACACGAACGGGTAGTAAGATGCAGTGCTGAAAAAAAGGATCAAGCTCAAAAAAAGGTTTATTTTGATCGAGATATTTAAATTTAAAAACCAGATTGAACAGGGCAGTAGTCTAATACTTCACACCCAGTCCTAGCTATTCGATATTTATTTATTAAAAACAGGATGAACCCATAACTACTCCATATAGTGTCATACCACAAGTGAGCTATAGGCCCTACCACTACCACATGTTGGTGAAAATAGTGCCAATATTTGTGGATATAGGGTGTCATGTAGTCAACACAACGAATATTACAAACGTTAATCTCTGATTTCTAGACCAGAGCCACTATATTTGTATTCAAGTAGCTCCTCATAAGGCTCAGTCGGACCCATTAGATTGTTACTGCTAGCAGTGCCCCTAGCCCAAACATTAGACTATAACTGCTAGCAGCACCCCTAGCCCAAACATTAGACTATAACTGCTAGCAGCACCCCTAGCCCAAACATTAGACTGTAACTGCTAGCAGCACCCCTAGCCCAAACATTAGACTGTTACTGCTAGCAATGCCCCTAACCTGAACATTAGACTGTTACTACTAGCAGCACCCCTAGCCCAAACATTATACTGTTATTGCTAGCAATGCCCCTAACCTGAACATTAGACTGTTACTACTAGCAGCACCCCTAGCCCAAACATTAGACTGTTACTGCTAGCAATGCCCCTAACCTGAACATTAGACTGTTACTGCTAGCAGCACCCCTAGCCCAAACATTAGACTATAACTGCTAGCAGCACCCCTAGCCCAAACATTAGATTGTTACTGCTAGCAGTGCCCCTAGCCCAAACATTAGACTATAACTGCTAGCAGCACCCCTAGCCCAAACATTAGACTGGAACTGCTAGCAGCACCCCTAGCCCAAACATTAGACTGTAACTGCTAGCAGCACCCCTAGCCCAAACATTAGACTGTTATTGCTAGCAATGCCCCTAACCAGAACATTAGACTGTTACTACTAGCAGCACCCCTAGCCCAAACATTAGACTGTAACTGCTAGCAGCACCCCTAGCCCAAACATTAGACTGCTACTACTAGCAGCACCCCTAGCCCAAACACTAGACTGTTATTGCTAGCAATGCCCCTAACCTGAACATTAGACTGTTACTACTAGCAGCACCCCTAGCCCAAACATTATACTGTTACTACTAGCAGCACCCCTAGCCCAAACATTAGACTGTAACTGCTAGCAATGCCCCTAACCTGAACATTAGACTGCTACTACTACCAGCACCCCTAGCCCAAACATTATACTGTTACTACTAGCAGCACCCCTAGCCTAAACTGCTATCAGTACCCCTAGCCCAAACTAATAGCAGCACCCCTAACCCGAACATTAGACTGTTACTACTAGCAGCACCCCTTAGCCCAAACATTAGACTGTAACTGCTAGCAGCACCCCTAGCCCAAACATTAGACTGCTACTACTAGCAGCACCCCTAGCCCAAACATTAGACTGTTACTGCTAGCAGCACCCTTAGCCCAAACATTAGACTGTAACTGCTAGCAGCACCCGTAGCCCAAACATTAGACTGTTACTGCTAGCAATGCCCCTAGCCCGAACATTAGACTGTTACTACTAGCAGCACCCGTAGCCCAAACATTAGACTGTTACTACTAGCAGCACCCCTATCACAAACACGAGACTGTTACAACAAAATTAACCAGCAAGCAACAGAGTCAGTGTCATTTTTTTTTCTAGTGCCGCGTCTTACTAACTCTTCGGGTTATACGCTTACAGTATATACTAATTACGATGATGTTTTTTTTAGGTATTTGGGATGCTATCTTTATATTATATGTACCCACATTTGAGTGTAGGGAGAATGGCAGTTAAGTCTACTGCAAGATTAGCGAAGTTGATTATCCAAAAGGAGCACAAGAACAATAAAAAAAAATTTAAATCATTTTAACTGCTTGTATTTCTATTTGAATTTTGCTTCTTGCTATATTCATTTTAAAAAGTAAGCAAGCAATCAATGTGACCCTGTCTGAAACACGCCGCGGCCCTGAATGCGGTAATGACCCCCCGCCCCCCTCCCCCCCGGGTTAGAAACTACTGGCCTATAGTTTAATTATCTTATTCCTATCATATTTTGTTTTGATTTACAAATATGAAATCTATCCAATGATACCTTTTGATATCCTGCCAAATGATGACATCATGAGCTGACAGCGAACAAAAAAAACACCATAACAGAGTGTTAATGGGCCCGCCATTCGCTCGTTCTGTTGTTTCAACATTTACTCGCGTGTGTGGGTGTGTGTTTGCTGGCACCAGGCAGACGACAATAAACTGACAGACAAAAGCTAGTGATGATGATCACGGTGGAAAGGGAGGAGGGGGAAAGAGAGAAAGAGTAGGCTAGTTAGTTCGCTGATTAGCCACTAGAGATCGAGTTGCAAATGTATGGAAATCGTCAAATTGGTCTCTAGGGTTAGGGTGGAGGGGTGCGGTGGTTGGTGAGGGGGGATTGTTCCAGAGGTTTTTTTTGTTAATCTTTCGGTGAAGGGGGGATGAGAGGGGTGGAGGGAAACGAACGAGCTGAAAAAGAGGGGGATTTAGGGGGCATGTCAGTAACGGCGATTACAGCATTGGAACTGACAAAAGTACGAGTGAATTTAGTTGGATGATTTGACTCGCTCTATTTATTCGCTGTTCTGCACTTCCTTTTCAACGGTTGATTTTTTTTATGTATCTCTCTCTCTCTCTCTCTATATATATATATATATATAATAATGTCTTCTTTGCTTTCCGTTTTCCATTCGAAACAGTGATGCAACAGCTCAAAGAACTTTCATTTGAAGGGTTGAAAATATTGAAGTAAAATGGGGCTAACTAGTGAAAACCTTATTTTTCTAATTTTTTAATTTGATATATCTTTTTATCGCTGTGTCTTTTACGACCCATTTGGGTTGTACGCATATATTATGATTATGTGAGAGTGTTTAGAATGAGGAAAAAAAAGAGAAAGTAGTCACACATTTGCGTGGAAGTAGAATGTAAAACCATTGGCGAAAAAACTAGCCTAAATCAGACCGAGATTCAAACGCCGAACCATTCGACCACGGCATTGTGTAATTAAGCAGTTTAAAGAATATAGGGATATAACTATAGCCTAGTTATTTGATTCTAGAGATAAAAATTTATATAGTAAAATTTGACTATAAGATTATTTATATTTAAACAAACACGTATATTAATGATATTTTGATGGGGTTAGTGTGTAAATATAGAAAAAATTAGACCCAAACAGGGATTTAAACCTTGGTGATTTGTATTTTCATACCAATCACTTTAATGACTAAACTAAATTAAGAAGGATACACGGAACTGAGTTAAACCAAATCAGTCGCGTGTCTTGGAGGGTTGCCAGGGTAAGCAGAGCTAGTTAAAACTGTACCTATAATATGTTATCTCCAACTCTGCCCCATTTGACCAGGGTAAGCAGCGCTATTTAAAATTGTAATTGTTAATGTTCTCTCCCACTCTGTCCCCATTTGACCAGGGTAAGTAAAGTAAGTTTAACTGTACCTGTGGCGTGTTTTTATTACTCAGTAGAATAAAAATTGGCCGGCTTTCAACAAAAATACATAAACATGTAAGGTTAATAGAGCCAGGCCTATGCATTATTGGTCAAGTGAGGACAGAGTGGGTGAGAACATATCACTGGTACAGTTTTAACAAGCTCTGCTTACCCTGGTCAAATGGGGACATGGTGGGTGAGAACATATCACAGGTACAGTTTTAACAAGCTCTGCTTACCCTGGTCAAATGGGTCAGAGTGGATGATATCATATCACAGGTACAGTTTTAACAAGCTCTGCTTACCCTGGTCAAATGGGGCAGAGTGGATGATATCATATCACAGGTACAGTTTTAACAAGCTCTGCTTACCCTGGTCAAATGGGGGCAGAGTGGGTGAGAACATTATAAAGGTACAGTTTTAACAAGCTCTGCTTACCCTGGTCAAATGGGGACAGAGTGGGTGAGAACATATCACAGGTACAGTTTTAACAAGCTCTGCTTACCCTGGTAAAATGGGGACAGAGTGGGTGAGAACATATCACAGGTACAGTTTTAACAAGCTCTGCTTACCCTGGTCAAATGGGGGCAGAGTGGGTGAGAACATTATAAAGGTACAGTTTTAACAAGCTCTGCTTACCCTGGTCAAATGGGACAGTGTGGGTGAGAACATATCACAGGTACAGTTTTAACAAGCTCTGCTTACCCTGGTCAAACCGGAACAGAGTGGGTGAGAACATATCACAGGTACAGTTTTAACAAGCTCTGCTTACCCTGGTCAAATGGGACAGAGTGGGTGAGAGCATATCACAGGTACAGTTTTAACAAGCTCTTGCTTACCCTGGTCAAATGGGGACAGAGTGGGTGAGAACATATCACAGGTACAGTTTTAACAAGCTCTGCTTACCCTGGTCTAATGGGGACAGAGTGGGTGAGAACATATCACAGGTACAGTTTTAACAAGCTCTGCCTACCCTGGTCAAATGGGGACAGAGTGGGGGAGAACATATCACAGATACAGTTTTAACAAGCTCTGCTTACCCTGGTCAAATGGGGTACAGAGTGGGTGAGAACATATCACAGGTACAGTTTTAACAAGCTCTGCTTACCCTGGTCAAATGGGGACAGAGTGGGTGAGAACATTATAAAGGTACAGTTTTAACAAACTCTGCTTACCCTGGCAACACTTTGACACGACACTGGAACCAACGCCTTTCAGACCTCTATTTGACATCAAGGATATCTTTTTATTATAGGTCTTTAGCGTGAACTTTAAATTATATAAAAAAACTTACAAATTAATTTAATTCTTGAACAGAAACAGCACTCAGTTTCTCGGGCATAATTCGTTTCTTGTAAAAAAGGAACGGATTAGTTAATAAACTAAACATATTTCAGTAACGCCGGGAATCAAATCGTAGCCCTTTTGTTTGTTTGTTTGTTTGTAAGGTATATTTATTATTTCTTAAACACATAAGTATATAGACATGAATAAAACACGTAGAAACATATAGGACGGACAGTTGACACCAGCCCCGAGGGGCTCTCGTCGTAGCCCTTTTATCTCAAAAAACGGGACGCGCTACCGACTAGGCCGATTAGTCATTGTTTGTGTTGTGGTCCCGACCATCGCCAACAGACACCGAGTTCTTACAGAGGAGTCTCTTTAGAAATATAATAACTGTTTTCGTCAATAATTAGATCCCGTAGAGAAAATTATATCAGCTCCGACTGAGAGTCTAGTATTTCTATTTCGAAAGATCTCGAATACAGACGGGGTAAAGGGGGTGGGAAGGTCTAAAGAGGGGTGGATCTTGGCCGGCGGGCGAATAGTAAGAGTCAACCATTATTATCTCGCCGCCCGCCATTCAGGGGGAGGCTAATTGGAGGCTAATATAATGATTGGGTTAATGTTAGTTCCAACTGTTCTCACCAGGGAGTACGCGCCAGAAACTGTCGGAGGAACGAAACTAAAATTGATTGAAAAAAAAAAGTTTAATTTTTTTTTCATTTTAGTTTACTAACAGGTTTTTAATTTTCAAACTATTTATTCAAAGATTTAAAATGGGGATGGTGTCTTAAAATAGTTGCACCGTCATTGGTCTGGAGAGATGTTGGGAAAAATCACATGTGGAATTATTCTCTTTACTCACTTGGCTGAGACAAGAATTCCATGATAGTCGAACAAAAAGTTATAAACACCAGAAACCAAGTGGGATTATAGCGTTTCTAGGTTGAGCTGTCTGGCAGTAGGAGAACAGACAGGGGGCGAAGAAAATGCAACTGGCAATGCCATTTTTTTGTTACCCTTCTATTAAATGACATCATTCTATTCCCAAATATCCATTCTAGGCTCATATACCAGTTACCTTTCGTTTCCCGGGCATTAAGCTCTTAGATCCTAATGATCAACAGAGATATGTGAATTTTTGTACTTTTCAAAGTGGAAAATGTCAACATTTAGACTATGTTTACAAGTAAAGTCTGTTCACCGTATGAATTGTTTTCTGAAAGGCCTTTTTCCCTACCAGAAATCTATTAAATAGTAGGATATTGGTAGGAAATAAGACCTTTCAGAGAGTAATTCGTAGCGTGAATGGAGTATATGTATGTGTGTATGGACATGGGACATAGAAAATAGATTTGTGTTTATTCCAGTAAACAACAAAATACAAAGATGACCTGGCAGTATAGGGGTAAGATGTAGAACTTCTGTGCCAGGGGTCCAGGGTTCAATCCTTGGTTCTAACACAGATTTATCTGATTACCAAACCCTTCCATCACCTCTGACAAGACGTGTATTAATCACAACTTGTGAATGTGGAGAATTCCAGGCCTACACCGTGGTTCGGATCCCACGTTAAACTGTAGGTCCTCCATTTCATCTCACAATCATCCTACCATTACACATTAGTGTAAGTACGTATAACCCGAACGGGTAGTAAGAAGCGGTGCTAATAATAATAATAATAATAATAATAATAATAATAATAATAATCGTAAACAACAAATTAATTTATTTCTAAGGTGTAGTTAATATTTAACTTAAGAGCCAACATCTGATTGGTAATATCTCAGCGACCTAGGGAAGGCCCTTAATATTTATTATCTGTGAATTGAAAACAGGTTTTGAAAGGTTGACAATTTGAGTAACATTACAAACAAAATGGTGCATCTTATTTGTTCATGAAAATTACTTTGAGGGTTCTTTACATATGGGGAAGTTTCCAATATTTTGATCACGTATCGGCAGTTAATCTCTGAAATATATATATAAAAAAAACTGATAATTAATTTTTAAAATTGTATGACTTTTAAAACTGAACAATTTTTATTTGAAATAATATTTTATGGCATCAATATTTTCTGAGTTATAGGTAAATTTGTGTTTTTAAGTAGAGTTTTGGGAAATGGGGAGAGTTGCAAGATGCACAGAACCAGTATTTCTGTAACGATATTTAGTTATTTCATGTAAATGCCTACTCTTTGGTGCAATTCGACGTTGTTTATTTTCCCATTAGATTTGTCTAACAGTGTATATATATTATTTAGTTTCACGTATCTAACGTTTTACATGTGTTTCTTTTTGTTTCTCTCTCTCTCTCTCTCTCTATATATATATATATATATATATATATATATACACACACACAGTAGCCCCATGGCTTCTTTGGTGCTGACTGACAGCTCACAGCTGACTTCTGACAGTCAACAATTAGGTATATACCTAAATTTTTACTGTCAGAAGTGACAGCTGCTAAACACATGTTTTTGCTGATCATTTGGTTCGGCGTAGGGATACATAATTTGGTCTGGTAACTTTTCAAAGCTTTCAGTCAGCACCAAAGAAGTCATGTGGCTACTGTATATATATCCTTTGTT
The DNA here is from genome assembly GCA_902151425.1 of Timema shepardi. Lineage (NCBI taxonomy): Eukaryota > Metazoa > Arthropoda > Insecta > Phasmatodea > Timematidae > Timema > Timema shepardi. Next base: position 51,897 of record CABFVX010004596.1, on the reverse strand, counting down.
TATTTCTACTTTCCTCATTTATTTTATCTTGATATCTTTATAAATGTACAATTATTATTAATGGGCAATATTTTTTTGATTATTATTATTATTAGTTTTTTACATTATATTATAAATTGATTTTTAGCGCATGGGTATTAAATGTAAATGTATTATTAAGAGGGTTAAGTGTAAGTTTTAATTTCAACCAAACAAAGAGGATATTATTATAATCATTGTTACCATTTATTTCTCCTTACTCAACAATAATAATTTTAGTTCATATTCTTTAGGCTACCCTAATAATCCTACTCATTGTATTAAGCCATAGTTAACCTTTACGTTGAAAGTATTTATTTCAAATAAATTTAAAGATTTTTTTGTACTTGGTAAAATAATTGAAGAGATTCTTTATCCTGAAATGATGAATTGCTATTATTGTTGTGACATAAAAATACGCGGCCTCTCCTGGCCTATAAAACGAAATTTATCTAAATTTTGTTTTAATATTCATCACTAGAAAAAATCCCTTTTCACGTAAATGAGTAGAAAAAAAAGGGCAGCAAACTTTGAATGGCGATGGTAAACAGATGGGGATTATTTGTACTATCCGTGATTTCTACTATCCGTGCTTTCCCTCCCCTCTTTACCACCAGGAAATTGAGAGTCTACTGTACTTACATGCTTATGATAATTTAATTCTTTCTTTCAAAACGTAAAATTTAAGATAATTGACTTCAGTAATAAGCAAATAACATTTTGAATTATTTTATCGA
>CABFVX010004596.1:0-50422 GCA_902151425.1 Timema shepardi | reverse complement strand
GGGGGGGGGGGTTCTTTGTCTCTTTGGGCTGTTCATCACAGTGCCATCCTATCGTATGTAGGGCTAGAGGCTTGGAAACGATGCGCGCTATATTGGAAAATAGGCTTAAAGGATTTCTCTTTTTTTGTATTTTGCTCTCTATTCTCACTAGATATTTTTTTATTATTATTTACAGCCATGTGTGTGTGTATTGTGTGTAAAATATAATCGTGTACACACTGTTTCAGCAAAACAATGATACCTTTACATCTTACAACTGCGCCGCTGCATTATAAAAAGTTGTTTCTAAGCAAAAATGCTTTTTTTTTAAAATCTTTTTAACTCTAATCGGTATTTGAACGCTCTAAAGTGGTACTTTAGTGCTAGAATAGACGACCGGGTACGTGGAGACCAGGGTTCGGATGCCGGTTGGGTGTATTTAGGGTATTTATTTTCTTAAATGATTTCTCCCTCTTCCTCCGCGCAAATAAGGGTACATTTTGTAATGATACTGTTTTGGACCCCTCTCATATATTCAAAAAGTCATGGATAAAGTGTATTTTTCTTTAAAAAAACTGTATTTAAGGTTTCCTTTCAATATTTTAACCATGGAGAATCACGCGTTTTCGGAAGTAATTTAAATATATTGAGTTTTAAAAAATGTTTTCTTTAAAAGATCATCTCCGTTGTATTAGAAAAATCATTTGACATGCTGGCTCTCTCTCTACCCAACAGGAATACAGCCTTCACATCATCAGGTTGCCAGGAGTTCTCCAATTAGTTAGTTTTAACACTGGAGACAAGGGGCCCAAGAAGCAAGGGGCAGGTCATAATATATAAGCATGTTGTGCGTATGAAACCACACATTACACAGTACTCAGAATACGGAACATGTAATATCACAGAAAAACAGTCCGTAAATTAACAAAAAACTGTGTCACTTAGTATTAAATCTTCAGTACCGAAAGTGTAATCATCTAAATAAATTGTGTGCAACATCAAGTTTTATCTGATTTCAATCAATTACATAAAAATCAGATCACACAACCGTGTGCTAAGGGTGTGGTAAGGCATGCACGCGTCATCATCATCATCATCATCATGAAACCCGGTATCTTTATACTTACTGCTCACCGTAAGGCATACACTGGTCCACATCATCATTTACAATCCAATATCATTATAATTGATGCCCAACCACGGGTCAAATATCACAATAAAATTAAAAATATATTTTTAATTTTTACTCAACTATACCCCCTCAATCAGTGTGATCAAATATACTATATCCGGATGGGTGGTAATACTTGAAGGAGAGAAAAATAGGTCTACCGGAAAAGCAATGGCTCCCTAACTGTGGGTTACGAAAAAAAAATGAAATGTGGAAATTGGGAAATTGTTAGAAAATATAAAATTGTGAATAAATTGGAAAGTGAAAATCCAAAAGAAAAAAAAAGTGAAATAAAGGTCTGGTTAGCTAGGTTTAATATTTCCACTTGCTCCCCACCTTCATATCACTATCGTGACGTCATCTCACTACGGATACGATACCCGCTATTGCCTCTCGGATGGTAGATTGCTCGCCCCACTACCCGATGTCCGTGGGTTCAAGCCCAGTTGGGGGTCAACGGATTCCTCTTAAACAATTAAAAAAATGCACCTTCCTAAGCTTTACAAACATACTTGTCGANGGTGGTCTTGGAGTAAAGTGCTCGCCTACGAACAGATCGATGTCCCTGGGTTCAAGCCCAGCTGGAATAGATTGTATTTTATTCTTGAGCGATAAAAATCCGTAGCACAATTTCTTTTGAAGGAGAAATAAATCCGTCGGTTCCGTGTCAGTTGTGATATTTAAAAGAACCCTGGAAGATATGTGAAAATACCTCTCCCAGCAACATTGATTGGTCCATTTCCCTTTCGCGTCCACTCATAGAAATGTTCGTGTACTGATATAATCAGTAGATTCTGCTAGTTCACGTTAAATGCCCACAAAATAATATATCTTAAATAATTATTCGTGAATAGGTTGAAATTAGTAGCGTTCAGCCAATGTTTTCAATAAAGAACCTTCCGCTAACTGTGACCACCTCTCATATCGTAGATAGGGTATAGATGGGTATCGAAAGTTTGTCGTAAAAAAAAATGGGTCGCGATTCTTAAAAATGTTTGTGTAGAACTGTCTTAAAGAGTCACAAATTCAAGAGGCGATTTTATTTTCACTGGATTGTACTGTCCTTTTTTTTTTTGCGTTGTGTCGTGTGTGGTTGTTCCTGTTGTGCACACAGGCGAGGGGGTAACAGGATTGGAGGGGAGGGGGTAAGCGGATAACAGATCCCTGTGAGAGGGGGGAGGAGGGATGGGGTCATACATACCGCAACAATAGTCCCCGAGTACTAGCTAACCCTTTCCCCCAATCCCTATAGGTCCGTGAGTATATCTGTCCTTTTAACTCCTGGACCACTAATTATCGCTGTTACAGCTTCCACTGCTGATAATGGAACATGAAAGATTCATCTCCACACACACACACAAAGAGAGTATTTTAATTACCAGCTCGGCCACATGGACTGAGCGCTATTATAACTCACCTTTCTACTTTATTACATTTTGTATAAAGTCTTTGTCATTGTCGATACGATTAAGAATGAAAAAATGCTTCCAGGGCATATCGGTGGTCGCTCGGTCTAAGACATTAGGTTCACAATAGACTAGATCAGTGGTATTCTAACTGGTGTACGTGATGACTTCTTACAGAGGGTGTGTGTGTATATTTCTTATAGTCCAGATTAAAGTATTTTGTTTTACACCGCGTCTCACTACAATTTGGGTTTACACTAAGTTGATGGACTAGGAATGAGCCAGTTGAAATTTTAGAGGATATATATGTATATATACCCGCATTTGCGAGGAAAGAGAATGGAAAATAATTCAGTAAGAAACTCAATGCAGCCTTCCGGGACTCTAACCCCGATCTCTCCATTACCAGTAATTCAATCTAACCCGAGAGCTACGCACCGGTTTGGATTCAAATGACCCTTAGTTGCAGCTATCGACACGCCCGCAGCGGTTGGCACGTGAACTAATTGACAGGTTCATTGAGTCTGGTTTTCTAGTGATGGGAAGATCAGGCTTCGAATCTCAGATGGGTGTACTAAGAGTGGATTTTATTAAATAGTTTCCCACACTCTCTCTCTCTTTCTCTCTCTCTCTCCACACATGTGAGTGCATTTCCTCTAAATTCTATCTTACTAACTCATTGGTGATATTAATGGGTATCAACTTCTTCCCAAACTATCATATATTTTTAATTATTGCGGTTAACATTGTACATGCTACGGTGGTCGAATGGTCTAAAGCGTCACTTTCACAATAGACTGGACTATCTATGACGAGGAAATCAAGGTTCGAATTTCGGTCGAGTGTACTGAGGGAGGTGTTTCCAAAATGGTTGTTCACTCTCCCTCCACGCAAATGCGGGTACACTTCCTCTAAATATAAACTTTCTAGTTCCTAAAACCATCAGCCTGACGAGTAAATAAGCGTATAACCCAAACGGGTAGTTATACGTGGTGCTAATATATATATATATATATATATATATATGTATATATATGTATATATATATATACATATATACAAATATACAAATATATATATATATACACTACACTACGTCTTACTACCCTTTCGGCTACACTCAAATCTATACTTGGTGATTGTGATTGTAAACAACACAAATTGTGGCTCTCTTCAGACCTATGACAAGTTACCCATCCCTCAGATATCAAATTTCCTCTTCGTTCTTTACATACTCTAAATACCCCCCTCCCTCCTACACCGCACTTCTCCAACTATATTCACCACACACGGGACCACATTACTCTTAATCTACTTTCCCAAAAAAAAAAAATCTACCGTGAGTGCTCAACCCTTTGACAAAATAATAACCCCCTTTATGTGACCCCTTTTCATCCCCCTTGCCCTAGTGAATAACAAAAAAAAATGGCATCTAAGAGTACAATAGTAGCGATAGTGCTGAGCCAGAAGCCATATTGTGTGTCCCCTTTTGTGTACTTTTAATTTGTGTTCCTTCACCTCTCGCATGGAAATATTACACTTTGTTCAACGAAAGTGGATTGTAAGAGTGGGTTTGTCCGGTGCAATAAACATAGAGGGACGATAACTGCAAGGAGATATGTTTTTAGGAAGGTTCGGGTAAGATTGTAGAGAGTTTGTCCGGTGCAATAAACATAGAGGAACGGTAACTGCGAGGTGATATGTTTTTAGGATGGTTCGGGTAAGATTGTAGAGAGTTTGTCTGGTGGAATAAACATAGAGGGACGATAACTGCAAGGAGATGCGTTTTTAGGATGGTTCGGGTAAGATTGTAGAGAGTTTGTCTGGTGGAAGAAACATAGAGGGACGATAACTGCAAGGAGATATGTTTTTAGGGTGGTTCGGGTAAGATTGTAGAGAGTTTGTCTGGTGATATATATTATCAGGTGGGGTTGCACTGTTTGTTGAGGTTATAGATTTATGTCTACTTTTTTTTTACAGAGATTTTGATGTTCATAGGAAAGTGCGAAATTCAAATAGAAATGGAAGTTGTTATAATTATAAAAACTGTTACGTTACTGTTTAGGTTATTTTTGGTTTCTCAACTGACAGTTGCTTTAAGATCTAATTTGCTGTAGCATTATCCTGCTTTGATTAAGTGACGCTGATATTTGAGCAGGGTAAGCAGAGGTTGTTAAAATGTATCTGCACTGTTCTCATCCACTTTCTCCCCATTTAACTAAGGTAAGCAGATCTTGTTAAAAGTGTACCTGTGCTATGTCCTCACACACTTGGTCCCCATTTGACCAATCATACGTAGGCTCAGCGTTACACACCTCACATTATATGTATATTATTTTATATCTGTCTATGTCATGCAGTTCCCTGGTGAGACTCCAAGAACCACCAATGTCTCCAAATGGGAAAAAAAAAGAAACTGGGTCTTAGTAAAATGGAACATTATTGTCATCCCCTCACTCATGTTGGACGTTTGTAAACAGTGACACTAGGTTGACATGTTACACCCCCTGCTGCAGAATCTGTCGAAGGGTTGAAGATAAGCCCATCTGTTCCCGAAACAAACGGACCCAACCCTCGAGTGCTTTTCAAAGTTTAGGTTCGACTGTCACAACGACCCATTCAACTCGTATGGCTCACATTCAGCACCCACACAAGACATTTGGATTGCATTACAGCTACCCCCCGAGGGGATGGAGGGGGGCAGGGCCCCAGGGCTCAAGTGGTCAGAGCAAGGCCGCCCGCAGGATTCAGAGGCAATGGAATTTTGGGGGGCGCCCTATATACACAAACAAATAATAAAAACATTCCATGTGGAGGATCACTTTCTCCTATAAGAATAGCATTGATCAGTGGCGGATCAAGACATATCATTTTGAGTGGCTGACATTTCTTTCATGTTATGTCTTGGACCCTCCGTAATATTGAGGCGGTTTACTTTCTCCCATAAGATTAAAAGTGATAATTCTCAAAGTGAGTCAGTGGTGTATCAGGAAATATTATTTTGGCAATTTGACATTTTTTTCCTCCTCAATGCGAATTAGGGTCACCTCTCTTATTGATAATAATAATAGTAATAATAATAATAATATTTAGCACCGTGTCTTACTACGCGTTCGGGTTATACGCTTTAAGTACTAATTACGCTAATGGATTAGGAATTGGGAAGGTTAAATTAGATGAAGTGAACCCGCATTTGCGTGGAGGGAGAGTGGAAAACCATTTAGGAAAAAACAGCCCCAGTTCACCCGACCGAGATTCGAACCTCGATCTCCCCGTTCTCAGCAGCCACGACACGACAAGCGCGTTAGCCAACTACGCCACCGAGGCGGGTCTCATATTGATCCTTTAAATTATGAAAATTACTATGCCTGCTCTGAATGGTGGCAAGCTTACCTCGACGGATTATACTATAGGATATCCTAAAATAAAGGTCCATAATCCGTTAAGGTAAGACTGTCACCTTCCAAGGTAAACAGTGTGTTCATTATAAAAAGTAGAATATTTCTTCCATCATTGACCGAGTGTAATGAGGTCCTGTTTTAATTCGACATTTTGACATTTTGTCTGTTTGTTCCACGATCACTGTCAAATGCGTATGTATACCAACTAGAAATAAAAATTGGTATTTTTTTTTACCTAGTTCTAAAAAGCTATGTAAAGTTTTTTTAAATCTCAACACTTATTGTGAAAAAGGTGCCGTAAACTACGTGAACAACGGTTATTTTATATGAATAATATAATATACTATTGATTATAGAAATTAATATAAAGAAAGATCTTAGGATTGTATTAACGATAAGAACATGGAGGGAGCGAGGTCTACTGTTCACAGAACTAGAAGGCCCAGTGACAGGTCCAGGGGACCCTGGTTCAAGCACTCTTGGGGCCTAAACTTACACTGATTGGTTGGACGGCTGGTTAAGCCTTTAGGAATTTCTTCACACGAATGATGGTAGGGTCAACATTTCTTTAAAATCCACCAATCCTACCCTGTTTCCATAGATTGGATAGCTTAGCCTATTATTAGCCCAGTACATGGGCACGAAGGAGTATATAATATTAGGCCTCGCCGGTGAGCTAGCGGAATAAACGTCAAGCTCATCTAGTTCGGTTTCCCGCTGATAAGGAGAGCGGGGTTTAGATCTAAGTCTGGTGATCTGATATAGTTTTCTTCCTAAAGGGTTTATACCCATCCCACACAAATTAGGGTACATTTCCTCTAAAAGTATACCTTCGTCACCCTACTCCAAGTATAATCAATTGTACTGGTGGTAAGACACATTGATTGGAAAAATATAATTAAACCTAAAATGTACAATAATTTGCATGCTTTTTTAATTTTATAAAACTTTAGTCAAAGTAATTATTTGTAAGTAATTGATTTATTAGATATTTATTCTTAATCTATATTTAAAATGACTGACATAAATAATTCAAATAATAATTTGTAAAGTAGAAGATACTAACTATGTTATTGCTTTGTTTTTATATCTGGTTTTCAACATCAAGCCGGTATAATTTTCAGAGAAAACATAATAAACCTACATATTTTTATTACATGCACAATATTTTTTTATATATGTAAGCACCATTATAGGACTATTAAGTGGTCTTTCACATTTACAATTTTTCCAACGCTTCTGCATTCAAAACAAAGTACTTAAGATGTGTTTTGCTATTTCAATGGTTTAATGCAACCTATGACAAATATTTTTAGTAAACCTTATTTGGTCTCTTTTTTTTTTAACTAAAAGAGCGTTTTCTGAGAATAAAACAATATAAAAGAAATTAAGTACGTTGTCCTGTTAACAGACGTTGACTATTTAGAGGTAGTGTTGATGTTGCCTATTGACTAGACACAAGTCACGTGATGGGACTATTCTGAAGAGATACAGCCCATTGGTTGCTCACGATCACCTGAAACAGAGAATAGACCTAGGCCTATTATAATAACACTTATTTATAAGTATAACAAACTGATACGTGATGGTCATCCAGATGATTAATAAGCCAACTGATGACTGAATAAAATTCAATCAAGTGAAAAATGACAATCTGGACATGAGGCTTGAACCCAGGCCCTCTGGCGTGTGAAAGATGGTTCATTGGTAGAGTATTGGTGCTCAAACCTAAGAGTTCCGTGTTCTGTTCCCGTGTCCAGGTTGTCATTTTTCACTTAACTCAACTCTCGTCTAATAGACCCGGTGCTAGGAGCGGCTTCGTTTGCAAAATATGAGGAACGCATTTTGTTTTTTGGATTTAAGAAAATGCTTGTTGTCCAGAGATTTATTTATCGAATACATTCTTACAGCACTATATGACGCTAGAGCCATGACCTAAGAACGAACCCTGTATAAGCTTTTTAATAAAAATGAGTGCTCAAAAGTCTTACAGAAATGTACTTTTCGAGGACAACATCATTGTGTGGAGAAGAATCAAGGAATGAAATAATAGTTTGAAAACTTTAAAAAGTATTTCAAAGTTCTTAACATTCTCATTGGAACGTCTGCATACACAGTGTTTCAAATATCCTATTCTACAACTACATGATTTGGTATTAGTCGAAGTTTTACATTTACAAGGTTAGCGGGTAGGTCTACTGCTTATTTGGTCATAAGCTTGGGTTTCAATGTAGAATTTTCTTTGAGCTCGTATCCAAACTGTTCAAAAATGTAAGGGCTCAAATAAAGATCAGTGTACATTTTTACAAACACGCTATATGATTTCACACAACGCAGATAATGCTTCAGCAGTGCAGAGTATTTGTGATAAATTCACGCTAAAGCAAACTGCTTGATAAATTGAGCTGTATCAAACTTCATCTGTTGAAATGTTTTGTTTTTCATATAAGTGAATACGTTTTTTCCAGCTGATCCAACTGTTATGGAGTAATTATCTTTCCGTTTCATAGGAAATAATAATATCTAGCACCGCGTCATACTACCCGTTCGGGTTATACGCTTTAAGTATTCTACTAATTACTCTAATGGATTAGGAATTGGGAAACATAAATTAAAGGAAGTGAACCCGCATTTGCGTGGGGGGAGAGTGGAAAACCATTTAGGAAAAAAACTCAGTTCACCCGACCGAGATTCGAACCTCGATCTCCCCGTCCTCAGCAGTCAAGTTTAACACGACAAGCGCGTTAGCCAACTACGCCACTGAGACGGGTTCATAGGAAAGAAACTGCTGATTGGATAAACTGCGAATGAGCAAGATTTAAGACATTTTTAAATACACGCGACTACTTTTATCACAACTGACAGGTTGAAACACCTCTCCAAGTGTTTGTGCAGCTAGATGAAATACTAACATCTGATTATTTTTTGCTAGACCTGAACTAAACTATAAACCCTAGCAGTTGTGATCATCTTGAATATTCTAACAAAAATTAGGTCCCACTACAAAAAACATCAGTATCTGGACTTTCCACGGTTTTTTCCGATTGTTTCAGATATTGATTTGTATGAAATAAATTGCATATAAGTCTCCTTCTAAATTATTTGATTGTAAATCGAAAACCTCCTTAAAAACAGAACCCTGTAGTATAGAGCATTTTGTAGCATCGTCAAACCTACCACAAATATAGAACTATGTATCATATTTAATCTGGATATTTTAATTTATATATTTGAATAAAAATATAACAAAGCTTATATTATTTTCAATATCCTATTACTGATTTTTTTTAAATTGACATATTTGTTAAAAGGTTCCGAAATAATAACGTTATTTGAATATTTTTCTTTGGAGCGCAATTCATTTTCTAACAATTTAATGGATATGGCATCATATATATCGAACACCACGTCTACTTTTGATACACACACACACTGGAAATAAAATACGTAATTTGTCTGGAAAAATTGTTTCAGCAAACTGTCCAAAAGTTTGGAGTTTTTATTAAATGAGTAGAGCAAACAAGTGTCATTCCATCAATAATAATAGTTAAGGCTCTTTTGTTATTTTGGGCGCTTATTGTATGTACTTTTTTGGAATTGTGTTTGAATTTGTGCGTGCAGGACCAATCACTTCCCCAGCTGACAAAATGTAGGACTATTTTAATAAAAAAAACTATCAACCCAGGTATACGAATCTGAAAATAAACTACATTCCTTATATTTTGCAACGAGATCCTTTCTAGAACCTGCGTTGTAAGGTTTTAAACTTCTTCGAAGACAATCATTAAATATTACATATATTATTATTACTTTCCAAGCTAAGCTCCAGAGATGAATGACATTTCACCCAATCACCCATCTTAGTCCGTTTGATAGCCACACGCATATTCTGAATTCTGATTAGGTAAGGAGGGGAAGGCAGTATTTAGATACAAAGTACCGGCATTTAGGTGTAAAGATAAAGGGAAACAATTTTACCTCAGCTTAAATTCAAGTCCCGATCTCCCCTTCACCAGCTGAACAGACTATACGAGCCTGACATTTAGTCTGCGTGCCCACTGATGTGGAGGAACGAAGTATAAAATATATATATATATATATATAGGCCATAAATAAGTTTGTATAGATTGTTACCAAACACAGACGAAGTATATAAAAAACACGTTGATAAATCAAATTTTGTACGTGTTTTTTTTAATATTACAATTTTGAAGCTCAATAAATAGGATTAACATTCTTTCATTTCATAGGCAAGCACACATTTATGTGTGTACGAATAAAATGGATTCTCTTCAAGAGTTTTCTTCGAGAATGGGGTAAACTATAGTAAAAAAAAAGGTAGAGAAGGAAGAAACGTCGTCGCAAATTCCTTCAAAGAGATTCTACTTCCTTTCGTGAGTCTTAGATAACGTTAAGTTTGTTCGTCGCTTCTTGGATGCCAATGGTCTTATACAAGGTTTCCTAAATACTTTACTAACGAGACTATTCTTCTGGGAGGAACGTTTGAGTACGAAGAGAGAGAGAGTGAGTAGGGAAAGGAGGGTGAAAGGAGAAGAAAAATTACCTTTTATGTTTAAGAAGCTTTTCATGTACCTACGTCCTAATGATCGTTTTCCCGGCGTATTTACAAACCCGGCGGAAAAACTTCTTTTAACCTCCTTTGAAAGGATGACATACAAAAAAAAGACTTAAACTAAATTAATTAAAACACAAAAATAGATGTATAACAAAGGACAAATAATTACAAGCCTTGGGAACAAAATTGGAAGGTAATTGAAATGCAAATTAGTAGTACAAGACAAATTGTTTTGACGTCGCGTTGTAACCTGACTTTAGTTGCGGGATGATTAAATTAGTCGTGGTTTTACATATTAAACTATGTTCCCTCCTAGCGCTTGTTAACTCTGTTTCTGTTATTAAAAGAAAGATTAAGGCAATAATTACAAGGTATCTATGTCTAGAGAGAGATAAACTTAAACTACTACATGTATTTTTAAGACAAAATGCCCGATTCACTTCCAAGTTTGAAGATACATACTCAACGTTTAATGTGTTCGATTTATTAAACCTAATTTTACAATAGAGTGTTCTGTTCTAATTAGAGAAATTAGAGTAAATCAATCTTAGGACGAAACACCTGAAGCGTTAAAAAAAAATGATAAGGCCAGAATAGTTTTTATCTTCGAGATATCTTAGACCTTATTTTGATATTTCCTTCAAGGATGCAATCATCATAGCAACTTCCTTCAAGTATGCGATCAGCATTTCAACTCCCTTCAAGGATGCAATAATCATAGCAACTTCCTTCAAGGATACGCTCATCATTTCAACTCCCTTCAAGGATGCAATCATCATAGCAACTTCCTTCAAGGATGCGATCAGCATTTCAACTCCCTTCAAGGATGCAATAATCATAGCAACTTCCTTCAAGGATACGATCATCAATTCAACTCCCTTCAATGATGCAATCATCATAGCAACTTTCCTTCAAGGATACGATCATCATTTCAACTCCCTTCAAGGATGCAATCAGTAGAGCAACTCCCTTCAAGGATGCGATCATCATTTCATCTCCCTTCAAGGATGCGATCATCATTTCATCTCCCTTCAAGGATGTGATCAGTAGAGCAACTTCCTTCAAGGATACGATCATCATTTCAACTCCCTTCAAGGATGCAATCATCATTTCAACTCCCTTCAAGGATGTGATCAGTAGAGCAACTTCCTTCAAGGATATCGATCATCATTTCAACTCCCTTCAAGGATGCAATCAGTAGAGCAACTCCCTTCAAGGATACGATCATCATTTCAACTCCCTTCAAGGATGCAATCAGTAGAGCAACTCCCTTCAAGGATGCGATCATCATTTCAACTCCCTTCAAGGATGTGATCAGTAGAGCAACTTCCTTCAAGGATACGATCATCATTTCAACTCCCTTCAAGGATGCAATCAGCATTTCAACTCCCTTCAAGGATGCGATCAGTATTTCAACTCCCTTCAAGAATGCGATTAGCATTTCAACTCCCTTCAAGAATGCGCTCAGTATAGCAACTTTTCTTTCAGACATCGTTTTAAAGATCTTGACATGTTTGTGTTATTAGCGGTACGGATCTCCTGATTATAGGGATGCGAGGCTAGAAGAGGTGTTTGTCCTTCATAAATGTACTTATTTTTCTTTTCTAAAAGGTCGCAAAATAGAGCTGAACTAGCCCAGCAGTGGTCAGGAAGTGAAACGTGATTCGTTTTCGAGGTCTAGATTTTGACGCAAGTGCGACAGTAGGAGAGTGAGTTAAGGTGGGAGTGTAGGGGACGCGAGTTAGGGGCAGTCTTTGTGCGGGTTGTTTTGTCAAAATTAATCAAACATTTCTCTAATAATAACAACACAGAATTTAATTTTATTCACACGGTGACATCGACCGTAGTTGAATATTTGTGAATAGTGTCCTGGAATTTATTGACAGCTTTTTATTTACAGTTAAAAAGTTTCTCATATAATACCGCTATGCTATTTATTTAGCACCGCGTCTTACTATCGGTTCGGGTTATACGCTTAAGTACTAATAAGGCTAATGAGCTAGGAATCGGGAAGGTTGAATATAGAGGAAGTGAACCCGCGTTGATGTGGAAGGAAAGTGGAAAGTCATTTAGGAAAACCACCAAAGTTCACCCGACTGAGATTCTAACCTCGATCTTCCTGTCTTAGTCAGTCTAGCTCAACATGAAACTAGCGCGTCAGCTAACTATGCCACCGAGGTGGGTGCCGCAATGCTCAAGACAGATATTCAAGAATTGTTGATATCAACAGGTGAATAAATTTAAACTCATTGTGTTGAAGTAATATTTTATTTATTTTGGCAAAATTATTATTACTAGCACCGCGTCTTACTACCCGTTCGGGTTATACGCACTTACGCTAATGTGTAATAGTAGGGTGATTGTGAGATGTGTTTGGTAATCAGATAAATCTGTGCCGGGACCAAGGATTGAACCCCGGCCGCCAGCATAGAAGTCTGACACCTTACCCCTAGACCATTAGGTCACCGACTATTTTGGCAAAAAAAAAAGTTTTTGCTATGAAAACTGGAAAAACACTGACTTTTTCTCGCGTCCTATACATCCCCACCTTAATTCTGTTACTTCTGGTTGTTTTTAGCACCAAAATAAGGGCTGTTCGACCCTATCGAGTGTAACCGGACACTAGCGAGTCGACCGGTCTACCTTTTCCCTCGCCATCTCGAGTGGTCCACAAGGAGAGATTAAGGTTTGTTCGACAAAACAAGATCAGAGGGGATGTTTATTGGTGGACACAAACATAACTAATCTTATATTATCATCGTTTCCGGACTTTACAAAACTTTGGGGGAGAAAAAAAGAGATTGAGGATTCATAAGAGATAATATTTGCTACTTGAATCTAACAAAACTTTATAATCCAGGTTAAGGGGGGTTGGAAAGAAACTCTATTTAAGGTAGATATAGTTGCAGTGGATACGACAAAAAATATGTTTGGACAAATAAATATAATATTGCTCGAGTATATAGATACTTTTAGTTTAATTTTCAACACACAGTAATCTCGACAGTTATGTTATATCTGTCATGGGGATCGTGGGAATCGAACAAGTGTTTTTATTTTAATTAAAAGTGTTTGTGGACAAATTACAATATGCTCATGACAGTTAAACAAGAAATGTTGAGATTACCTTGTGTAAAAATAAATGCTTCGGCTAAAGCAGTATTTTTTTCATTTTGAGAAAAAAGAATTTATATGGCCGGACGTAGATTTTAAACATACATTAGAATTAGTGTCGTGGCGTGGGTTGTTACCAGGCCAAGCATAAGTTGTTGTAACACCCTCTCTGTATCCTCATACTACCCGACCAGTGAAAGTAATAAAGGGAGAGGATGAACTTAACATACAAGATAAATGGATATTATAAAAATATGTAAATTCAACAATGAGCAGTTTATTCAATTGAAAGACAAAGCGCAGTTAACAGTACATGGTCTCATTATATCATGAGTTCTGTTGGAAATTATACTCGAAGTAAATAACTTAACATAATTAAGGTTGCGCAAGTGTATACACCAAAATGACACATGAAATCCATCCTCGAACTGATGGTTCAGTCTATAAGAAACAATACCATTACGTACACGTTATTTACGAGATACACATTTATAAGGGCCTAAAGGGTACCTTAAAATGCTTCCGAAAGGTTCGCACTTCCCAGAGTACGATATACTAATTTAAATTAAAATCAAACTTGACGACCATATTACAAAATATAAAATACGCGAGAGTTTGGCTTACAGACCTAAGCCAAACTCCCCCGGGACTTATCTGATCTGACTAGAATATGGAATCAACAGTTCCACCAATAAACAAGACTTTAACTGTTCAAAAGGATGTTACGTTAATAAAAACTCAGAAATATTAAAAGAGTAAAAGATTACGGACATTCTAATTCAATATCCAAAAATAAATGTTACATTGCGTTACGTTAATCCAAACTATAAACTAGATTTATAATAGTTACTTCGCAGATCGGAAACAGTGATACAACAAATCTAATATTCCTAACAATTTGATATTAACTTGTGAAACTCATAAATAAACAAAGTATATGTATGAGAACCAATATATAAGTAAATATTCAAGCGCCCAAAAGGCGACACATAAAAGTAAAGTATTTAGGAAAATAGACGATCATGATAATAGTCTGACTGATTATTATAAATAATTATATAAAAGATTTTAGAGTCGAAAATAAATTAGAGTCCATTACTCCAACCGTCAAAGTGACGATATGATACAGTTTACAAGTTTTATCCTGCTGGGGTGAGGGGAATAGTAAGGTTTGTTAACAGTCAGCGTTTCTAGATTTCCACCCCCTCCAACCCCTCCCAATTCTTCCTTGGCAAGCAGTCATAAAACTTTGATAGCTTCTTTGGATCAGCAATGTGGAGGAGACACGAACACCAGAAGGAGGAAAGAGAAGTGGAGGATGGAGGTAACTCTGCCAATGGGGGGTTTGGAGGGGAGGGGGGAAGTCTTGTTTGTAAAAGCTATCGTGGACGTGAGAGGTATATAATTGGTTTTCAGAGGAGGATCTACATTTGGTTGAACTCTTTACACAAACTTGATTCAGGTAAACTCTTGGTCGTGTTTGATCAGGATTTGGTTGTATTGGTCTATTTGACTAATATTTGGTTGTATTGGTCGTATTTGATTGCATTGGTCATCTTTGACCAATATTTGGTTGCATTGGTCGTCTTTGACCAATATATGGTTGCATTGGTCATCTTTGACGAGGATTTAGTTGTATTGGTCGTTTTGGACTAGAATTTAGTTGTATAAGAACACAAGATATCAACTACGTCTATGTTTGGCTTGCCGTATTGGTGTTTCAGGTTCGAAGCCCGAAAAACGATGTGATACAGTTTACAAGTTTTATCCTGCCATTGTCCAGGTCCATGCCAATGGTCTAACTTCGATGGTTGATCGTAAGATAGTCATATTATTGCACGCTTGCACAGCCATTATATAGGGATTTCGTTGTTATGAAGTGGAGGTGGGAATACATAAACACACGCAAGGTGACGCCACGATGCCTGCAAATAGTCACGTAGATCTTTGTTGATAGTCGTTGCTCCATCGGAAACTCAGCAACATTTCCAATTACCCGATGTTTTGAAGGAAGTTCTTATTCCATCCGTCAGAGGTCAGCTACGTAAGTATCCTCTAGCAGTGCGTTGGTAGTTCATATCCCATTACTTGCTAGTCCATTTTGAGTGACGGGACGAGTTGTTGATACATCGGACCTCTCTTGCCCCAGCCGCCGATCTTGGATTCCCGTGTGTAGTTCAGCCTAGCCGGATTCTATTGAAGTACTGTTGAAGTATTGTAAGTACTTGAACAGACTATTACATTGATTTGGATTGAGTCGTGAAACATATTGTCCAGCATTGTTATATTATGTCTTCTTAGCTAACAAGAACTACAACAGCGAAAAATACTATTGTAGGGATCCTAAATTTAATTGAATTTATTGGAGCTGATAGTATGATTTGATGCGATACATCCATTTACGTCAGTATGGGGTGTGGTCCAATTGTAACATTATACGACGTAATGTTACATTGTTAAAGTTATACCTGTGATATGTTCTCCCCTGTTATGTCCCCATTGGACCAGGGTAAGCAGAGCTTTTTAAAACTGTACCTGTGATATGTTCTCCCCCACTCTGTCCCCATTTGACCAGTGCAAGCATAAGTTGTTAAAGTTATACCTGTGATATGTTCTCCCCCACTCTGTCCCCATTTGACCAGGGTAAGCAGAGCTTGTTAAATCTATACCTGTGATATGTTTTCCCCCCACTATGTCCCCATTTGACCAGGGTAAGCAGAGCTTGTTAAATCTATACCTGTGATAAGTTATATCTCACTCTCTTTGTCCCCATTTTACCAATCATACATAGGCTGTACTCTACATACATCAGATGGTTATATATTTCCATTGATATCTGAGAAACGAGTGTTCTCGTGCGTTATGAGATAAATTTAAAGGCACAGTTTAAACAAGCTCTGCTTACTCTGGCAACAGGTGATGACAAGCTACTTATTATAATCATATTTTCGAATACACTCAATACGAACTGTCTGCATCTATGTTGAGTACAAAACAGGTACTCATATATTACTGTAAATAAAAAAAAAGACTTGAGTTTGTTTCTTTATGAGCGCGGTTCAATACCCGGACTCAGAGTTGAAACATTTTCCCTAAATTAGCGCCTGTTAACCACCCGACATTGCCCCCCGGATTTGACGTGAGGTATCGGCCCCTCTCTGCCTTTGAAAGGTTAGAGGAGAGGGTAGAGGGGACGATTAGTCTCTGCTAGAAGCTTAGCGTCTCTCTCTCTCTCTCTCAGCATCACTATTCTCTTCTACACTGGTAGGCCTACTCATTGAACAAGAGCACACACTTAGGCCCAGTTTCATAGTCAAGTTTAGTACGCCTCAAGTGCGGCGCTACACTAAGTACATGACGACACCTACCTAAACCAGAATGGAATGGGCCAGTTTCCTATGCGAGAACGGCCCATTCCATTCTGGTTTAGGTAGGTGTCGTCATGTACTTAGTGTAGCGCCGCACTTGAGGCGTACTAAACTTGACTATGAAACTGGCCCTTAGATATATTCATACATATACACACACGTTGCATGAAGGCAGTATGTAGAGAACCGGTCTCCCTGACCACTCAGCTACAGTCCTTCCTGTGTACCCTTGTTGCACGAAGGTGGTAGCTAGTGAAGTGGTCTCCCTGACCACTCAGCTACAGGCCTAGCTCTGTGTACCCTTGTTGCATGAAGGTGGTAGCTAGTGAAGTGGTCTTCCTGACCACTCAGCTACAGTCCTAGCTCTGTGTACCCTTGTTGCATGAAGGTGGTAGCTAGTGAAGTGGTCTCCCTGACCACTCAGCTACAGTCCTAGCTCTGTGTACCCTTGTTGCACGAAGGTGGTAGCTAGTGAACCGGTCTCCCTGACCACTCAGCTACAGTCCTAGCTCTGTGTACCCTTGTTGCACGAAGGTGGTAGATAG
The DNA here is from genome assembly GCA_902151425.1 of Timema shepardi. Lineage (NCBI taxonomy): Eukaryota > Metazoa > Arthropoda > Insecta > Phasmatodea > Timematidae > Timema > Timema shepardi. Next base: position 32,862 of record CABFVX010004596.1, on the reverse strand, counting down.
TGAACCGGTCTCCCTGACCACTCAGCTACAGTCCTAGCTCTGTGTACCCTTGTTGCACGAAGATGGTAGCTAGTGAACCAGTCTCCCTGACCACTCAGCTACAGCCCTAGCTCTATGTACCCTTGTTGCACGAAGGTGGTAGCAAGTGAACCGGTCTCCCTGACCACTCAGCTACAGTCCTAGCTCTGTATACCCTTGTTGCACGAAGGTGGTAGCTAGTGAACCAGTCTCCCTGACCACTCAGCTACAGTCCTAGCTCTGTGTACCCTTGTTGCACGAAGGTGGTAGCTAGTGAACCGGTCTCCCTGACCACTCAGCTACAGCCCTAGCTCTATGCACCCTTGTTGCACGAAGGTGGTAGCTAGTGAACCAGTCTCCCTGACCACTCAGCTACAGCCCTAGCTCTATGTACCCTTGTTGCACGAAGGTGGTAGCTAATGAACCAGTCTCCCTGACCACTCAGCTACAGCCCTAGCTCTATGTTCCCTTGTTGCACGAAGGTGGTAGCTAGTGAACCAGTCTCTCTGACCACTCAGCTACAGTTCTGGCTCTGTGTACCCTTGTTGCACGAAGGTGGTAGCTAGTGAACCAGTCTCCCTGGCCACTCAGCTACAGCCCTAGCTCTATGTACCCTTGTTGCACGAAGGTGGTAGCTAGTGAGCCGGTCTCCCTGACCACTCAGCTACAGCCCTAGCTCTATGTACCCTTGTTGCACGAAGGCAGTGTCCCGCGAGGGGGTGGCAGCCGGCATTGTGTGAGCTGTCATCTCCACAGCACCGAGTATTGAAAAGGTGTTGCTTGATTCTTCCCAGGTAGAAAGAAAAACGTTTAGCATCGGGGTTTTTATTTATTTATTTCATTTTCATTATGTTCCTCCTATCCCCCAATCACTTTGTAAAGTTCTTCACATATCAGACATCAAAAGGCATGCGATGCGGTTAGGTTGGTACATCTGTTCCCGAAGATCGCGTCATTTAGGGGTTTACAAATCTCTAGTGTCACAGAAAATTTAATTATCCTATTAAATAATAATTAAAATTGGCATTGACATGGGAGGGCTTCAAATACAATTATTACACTGTCTAGGGTGACCTGGTGGTCTAGGGGTAAGGTGTCGGACTTCTGTGCAGGGGTCCGGGGTTCAATCCTCGGTCCCGGCACAGATTTATCTTATCTGATTACCAAACCCTTCCTTCACCTCTGACAATATATCTTGTGAATGTGGGGAATGCCAGGCCTCCACCGTGGTTCGGATCCAACGTTAAATTGTAGGTTCTCCATTTCATCTTACAATCACCCTACCATTACACATTAGCGTAAGTGCGTGTAACCCTAACGGGTATCAAGACGAGGTGCTAATAATAATAATAATAATAATAATAATAATAATAATAATAATAATAATAATATAGTTTTTAGCTAAATAAAAACCCAGCAAACTATTAATTTGGCTATGTTTGATATTGACCAGTGGCTTGTCTTGAAGTGTTGCCAGCGGGGGGACAGTTATTTTAAACCGTATCTGTTATATGTTCTTATTACTCAATTTAACACTGATTGGTCATGTATCAACTAAAATACACTCCCAAGAGAGATAGTTTAATGTTTACAGGAAGGGTCGTCATCTGCTAGCTAGAAAAGATACTAAATCTACCTTAACGTATTCATACATCAGGTAAAGGGATCTAGAGCTGTCACTTTTGATAGATATCATTAATATCTATAATTAACAATAATAATATAGTAAAATATAATCGATTTTGACCAGAAAAAAAAAATTTGTACATCCAAAAAAGTTTATCCCTATCTGAATCCTACTGTACTGGTCCAGGCTTGTGATTATTATTATTATTATTATTATTATTATTATTATTAACTCCACGTCTTACTACCCGTTCGGGTTATATGCACTTACGCTAATGTGTAATGGTAGGGTGATTGTGAGATGAAATGGAGGACCTACAGTTTAACGTGGAATCCGAACCACGGTGGAAGCCTGGCATTCCCCACATTCACAAGTTGTGATTAATACACGTCTTGTCAGAGGTGAAGGAAGGGTTTGGTAATCAGATAGATCTGTGTCGGGACCAAGGATTGAACCCCGGACCCCCGGCACAGAAGTCCGATACCTTACCCTTAGACCACCAGGTCACCCGCTTGTGAATAGATATCATCTAGCAAATTATTTACTCACAGTATAATTGTTTACCATTCTCCCTCCACGCAAATGCGGGTACACTTTCTCTAAAAACTGTATAAGTTACGTACTGTACATGCGTATTAATTACGCTGATGAGTTAAGGATGAGAAAGGTTAAAGTTTATAAGAAGAGTTTCTGAATTTAGAAAATAAAAACAATTTAGGAGGGAATAAAACACTCTCAGTACACATGATCGGGATTCGAACCTTTGATCTCCCAGTAATCAGCGGTCGAGTCTATTGGACGAGTGACGCCTTAGACTAGGCGATCACCGAAATGGATCAGATTTAAGTTATGTTACAAGTCGTGTGTCGATATAATCACTTAAATCAGTCGGGTTCAGAGAGTCTATGTTAAATACCTCGAATATAAAAAAAAGAACATTAATATTGCGAGCCACTTTAAGCCCACGAGCCATAGGTTCCCCAACCCTGCCTTAGAGTTTCTGGCAAGAGATGATAGGCTTATAGTTTGGGCACCCTTCATTGAGGATATGATGAGCAGTTTAACTTGTCAATTGAAGAAGGTAACAAAAAAAACTAATGAAAAAGAAATCCTAATTTTGTCCTCCCTAATTTTATCCAAGCGGCCGTACTGTATATAGTATTGGCACGAAGACGCTCGGGGGGGCTGTTTTGACATTCAATTTGTACACAATAAATCAAAAAACACTCACCAGTTCCGTGGGTTCAAGTTACATTCTTGAATGTTTGGCAGGCTCCTTTCCCCGTCCCTCTCCCCCCATCCTCGTGGAATTGAGGGGGGGGGGTTGAATTAGAGCGTTCGATTGTCCCTTTCTTCACGGTTTTGAAGGTTGTGAATGAGAGTCGTCCGGTTCTCAGCTTGCAGGGTGTTAACAAGGTGGGAGTCTAGTGGTTAGACAAACTAGCCATACTAATCTTCCGATCCGATCTGAGGACAAAGTTGTAAGAAATTGTATCGGATGTATTCAAATTCTCTACCAAATAAATAACCCAAACTTTGACAAAAAAGTAGACCCTAATAAGTACGGTTATAACAAAAATTGTTTAGATATGTATTTGGTATAAAATTTGATCTACTGCAATCTAACTAAAAAAAATAACATTTTAGAAAAAAAAACAGGCTTACATTAAGTAGCTACTCAAATGACCCACTTCACTGGTCAAATGGTTTAAGGCGTCACTTTCCCAATAGACTGGACTGCCGATGATGGGGTGATCGTGGTTAAAATCACGGTTAGATATTCTGAGTATTTTTCCCTAAGTGGTTTTCCACTCTTCCTACATGTAAATGCGGGTACAATTTGAAGCATAACATATATTTCATATTAACTTTAACAGGATGCATGAGTTTTAATGAAGGGAGTAGGCCTACTGGAGGGTCACTTGGTCTCACTTTCTAAAATAAGGGTACAAGACATGACATATTGTATTAAGGAACAGGACATATTGTAAAATATCTCCCTGACTCGAGGTGCTGTTTTTTAAATGACAATGAAAGCTACCTTAGCATATTTATTTATAAGAAGGCAAATCGTCCAAGGGGACGCAATGAGGGTTGCAAGAAGCCCTCATGGCATGCATTGTAAAAAACACTCGTGATAACATCAGCAAACAGTGGAAGTGTGGTGAACACATGTGCAGTCAAAGAGTAGGAGATGAACTTGCCATTCCAACTCAACTTACATTATTTATATTCATTATTTTATAATCAGAACCAAGGTGTTGAATAAATTACTCCTAAATATTAATTTGTGATACTTAATTTATGTTTATATTTAAATCAAAAACAGTAAAAACTTTGGTAGTAAACGGGAAAGTACCCGGTGCCCGAACAAAATGTATTTAAATATTTATATCTGGAGATGAGATATAAACTGACGCACGTGAATCCAGGGTGATCAGGTCATATATTAAACCGGTCAGGATTCAAACCAAGGACACCGGGATTTATAAGATCAGGTGCTGTTAGGCCTTCTAAATTATACTTCCTTCATATGTAACACACTGGTGAAATTAGTACATATGGACACGGCCCGAAAGGGCAGTAAGACGCGGCGATAAAAATAAAGTACACTCCAATAAGTAGGCTTATTTAGAAATTGTTGATATCAAATTTGACCTACTGCAAGCTAACAGAAAAATAAAAAACTTTACCAAAAATATCAGTATACTTGGGGTGATACGTTTGCTTTATTTTTCACCGCGTCTTAGTACCCGTTCAAGTTATAATCATGTATTAATTACGCTACTACTGGGGTCTGGGGTTCAATCCTAGGTCCCGGCACAGATTTATCTGATTACCAAACCCTTCCTTCACCTCTTTACAAGACGTATATTAATCACAACTTGTGAATGTGTGGAATGCTCAGGCCTCCACCGTGGTTCGGATCCCACGTTAAACTGTAGGTCCTCCATTTCATCTCACAATCACCCTACCATTACACATTAATGTTAAGTGCGTATAACCCGAACGGGTAGTAAGACGCGGTGCTAATAAGAATAACTACGCTACTGGAATTGAATGAGAAAGGTAGTATTTTAGAGGAAACGTGGGAAACAATTTTAAAATAAGACCACCCTAATTACAATCATTCATAGCATAGGCTATAGTTTGATACATTCACTTAGATCACATATTTTGTAGTTCGGTACAATAATCTAGAGCAGTGTGGCTCATACGGCAACCCGCGAGCCATATGTGGCCCACGCTCACTTAAAATGTGGTCTGCTCTTTATCCTGAAGTATATATGTCTATATGTAGAAAATTTAACTAGATGTATCTACTTAGAAATTATTTATTTATTTTGTCAGAAAATATTGTTACCATAAGACTGCAAAAAGTTACTGGCCTTAACTATAGAGTGCCCTTCCATTCCACCTTAAGATCCTCCGAGAAGAAACTTAGTTTAATGTTTATATTCTGTTAAGCGTGCGAAGGCAGTCCCGTTCAAACGGCAGAAGTGATGCAATTACCTTCCCTCCCCTCGGTATAAATACCTTCCCCCCCTCATCACAAGCCCCCTTTCTCCTTCACTTACCAGTCCCTTTTATCTGTCAGGCTTACATTAACGTCCCTTGAAAGTAAAAAAAACAATGAATATTTATACACAGTTTTGCCAACAACAAAGGCATGCAATCTTTCGTTTTCCCTGGCTTGTGTAGAGAGAGCTCTCCATCAAACTAGCTACTAAATTGTTTCAAACACGATCACGGTTTATACATACTTTATTTTTATTGTTTTTATTTCGTGTAGGACAAGCCTATACAGAGCAATTTTCATAGTAAGGACCTTATCCGCCAGTTAGAAAAAATACTACACCCTGATTTTTACTGGAAACCCCCTTTCGGACTACCAACGTTGATTGAAAGTAACTTGGAATTTTATAAATAGGTTTTGTTTGATTTATTAATTGAAAAGTTATCAAAAGCCTCCAATAATACCTCCTTATACTTTCAATAATCCCTCCTCATGTATAGTTTATTTTTACTATATTAATTAAACGGAATGAAAAATACGTTATAGCAAATGGTTATACTGTACTTTTAATTTTTATTTAGCTACGCAATTTTTGGCAACATGAATTTTCAGTTTTAAAATAAGGATTCCTATAAAAATAAGGTCATAAAAACAATTTGACGTATTCAAACGTAAAGCTGTGCTAGCTACAGATATTTATTTTAATATTAATAATCAATAAATAATAAGAAATAGATTTAATAAAATAGTAAAATGTTATCAATGCTAGCGGCAAAAAATGTTTTTGTGTTTTCTTAAAGGGACTTCTTATGAAAATTTGACTTTTATCTTGATATTTGGGTCACGGAATAGCAGGGTAGAAAAAAAAAGTTTTAAATAATGAGTTTGTAATAACGACAGATTGCTTTTTTTTATTTTTCCTTGTCAGGCACGGCAACCAAAACAAATAAACATTTCAAAAAGTGATTATATCTGCATTTATAAAAGCAACCTTTAATTAACTGCCATCGATCAATGTTTACAACTGACAGGGCCAACCTCCACAATGTTGTGCCTGACTTTAACTCGAGGGGCCGGAGTTCATACCTTACAGGAGGATTTATGGATGTTTTAGCCATTAGGTTTTCCGGTCTCCCTCCAAGCGAATGGTTTTGAGCTTACATTAAATATAGCACTTAACTTATTAGGTGTATTTTAACTGGTTAGTGAAGTTGTTGGTAACCTGAAGGACCAGTTAGATAAACTAACAAAATATCCCCTTTTAATAACAATAATATTAATAATAATATTTAGCACCACGTCTTACTACCCGTTCGGGTTATACGCTTTAAGTACCAATTACTCTAATGTATTAGGAATTGAGGAGGTTTAATTAGAAGAAGTGAACACGCATTTGCGTGGGGGGGGAGGGTGGAAAACCATTTAGGAAAAACTAACCCCAGTTCACCCGACCGAGATTCGAACCTCGATCTCCCCGTCCTCAGCAGTCGAGCTCAACACAAGCGCGTTAGCCAACTACGCCACCGAGGCGGGTTTTTAATAACAAATAAAATATTTATTAAGTTTTTTAGCACCGCGTAATACTACCCGTTTGTGTTATATGTAGACTAACTTATATGTAACTTACTAACTACGCTAATGTCGAATTTAGAGGAAATGTACCCACATTTGCATGGAGGGAGAGTGGTAAAACATTTAGGGGAAAACCAGCCACAATACACCTACCCGAAATTCAAACACCGATCTCCCCCTCATTGGGAGTCTAGTCTACTCTGAGAGTGACATCTTGTATGACCACTCGTTTTGCTCGTTGGGGGCTCCGCCCTCAAACCCCCAGTGCGTTTTCTTTGCAAGTGGATGTAAACTAATGTAATCCCAGAGACGTTTTTTGATAGGTCTTACCGTTTAGTCACAAGATACCTCCAAAAAAAAGGTCCGCGCCAACTTTAAAGCTGCTCCACCATTTTGAATTTTTTTCGGGGGTTAAATTTTTTATTTTTTTTTACTTTTTAGAATTTTCCCGTCGGTCACAGGCTAGAAATTATAAGTTTGCCAATAGACTAGACTTCCAATGACGGGAGAGATCTAGATTAGAATTTCGGTCCGGTGTACTGAGATTTATTTTCTAAAATGGTTTTATCCTCTCCTTCCATGCAAATGCAGGTACTCTTCTTATAAATATAACCTTCCTCATCACTAAAACCCATTAGCGTAATTAGTACATAAGCGTGTTATCCAAACAGGTAGTAAGACGCAGTGCTAAATAATAATAAAAAATATGTTAATTGCAATTTATCTGCTATAGGCTATCTGTTTGGAAGAAATGTTGTAGTTTATTTGATTATAATAATAATAAATATTTTGTATGATAAAACTACATTAATGTTGGTTGGAAAGAGTCACGAGAAAACTCAGGTTTTTTTTTCAGTTTTAATAGCAATTTTTTTTTTGCGCAAATAAATAGATAAAATATTGCTTCAGTAGAAACATAAAGAGTTTAACTCTATTCACATGGTTATATCAACAATTACCCTTCCTTCACCTCTGACAAGACATCTTGTGAATGTGAGGAATACCAGGCCTCCCCCGTGGTTCGGATTCCACGTTAAACTGTAGGTCCTCCATTTAATCTCACAATCACCCTACCATTACACATTAGTGTAAGTGCGTATAACCCAAACGGGTCGTAAGACGCGGTGCTAATAATAGTAATAATATCAACAATTGTTGAATATATTTCAAAAGGTGTCCTGGAATTAAAATATGATAACTTTTAATTTTCATATAAAAAGTTGTGTCATCTAATGCCGCTTTGTTCATGACATATTCAACAATTACTTTTGATATCATTAAGTGAAGAAAATTAAACTTTATATCTTTACTGATTCAATATTTTGTTTATTTTGGCCGAGAAAAAATTATCTATAAAAACTGAAGAAAAAAACCACTGACTTTTTTTTCCAGCGTCCCCTTCCATCCCATCTTAAGCAGTTTTCTGACGATAGCCTGTCCACTATTGCCAACTCACAAGTATCAATTACAGGGGAAGGATCATCTCCTCTGTGCTGCCCTAGTTTGTCCCGACAAATAGTACTATCGGCGTAATATTATCGTGTAGAGCAGGGGCCAGCAACTGGTCGATCTAGGGGCAATTTTCAGTCGCGCACGTAAGAAAATTATATCGTCATTAAAAGTTGACATTTTAATTTTGAAAAAACCCGCCTCGGTGGCGTAGTTGGCTAACGCGCTTGTCGTGTTGAGCTCTACCGCCGAGGATGGGGAGATCGAGGTTCGAATCTCGGTCGGGTTAGCTGAGGGTGGTTTCTCCTAGATGGTTTTCCATGCTCCATCCACGCAAATGCGGGTTCACTTCCTCTATTTTAACCTTCCCGATTCCTAATCCATTAGCGTAATTAGTACTTAAAAAGCGTATAACTCGAACGGGTAGTAAGACGCGGTGCTAAATATTATTATTATAATTTTATAAACTCTCAAATATATCAAGTACTTTCAAATAATATTTACGTGTGACCAAAATAATCTTGATCGGTTATAATAAGTAATATTATAAGAAAATGAAATTGTCTAATTTGAAAATAAACAATTTATTTATTCTTTATATAGGCCTTATATAGAAGGGTGGGAACTTAAATATTTGAGTGGTTTTTTTAGCACCGCGTCTTACGACTCATTCGGGTAATTCGGGAGGTAGTATTTAGAGGAAGTGTACCCCCATTTGAGTGGAGAAAGAGAGAGAGAGAGAGAGTGGAGGATCGTTTTGTAAAAAACCACCCTCGGTATACCAGACCGAGATTTGAACCTCGGTCTCCTCGTCATCGGCAGTCTAGTCAAATGCGAGAGTAGCGCCTTATACCTTACGGCCACCGAAGCGGGTTTTGAAGTTGTTGATTTTAAGGAATAAATGTTATATAAATATACAAAAGCAAACATTGGTACCGCACACGCTTTCTTTCTCTTTGATCTTAAAATAAATACATTCATGCAAAACTCGTAAAATTTGTGAAAGAAAATAATATCTATTGTTGCAGAAATACTCCACCAAAGAGCATAACTATCAATTACATATTTCAAAGTAGGTCTACTCCATAATAAATAGAGGCCTATACGTTTTCTTATAGCTCAGAAACAATTGTTTTTATAAAAAACATATTCTAGATGTAAATATAAACGATGCCTGTATTTTAAGACATTAATGTAGGCCTGTGCACTATATTACACATCATATATAACATTCCAAACAGGAGAATAAGTACTTTTAAATATGTTTAAAATATTATTTTGGATTGAATAAAAAGAAGTAATTGAAAATTAATGAAATAGTGTGAGAAAACATAAGTTTACATTATTTTAAATGTAAGATATAACTTAACATGTAGTTAAAAAAAACTTATCATTTATAACAAAACAGTGATCTTCCACAAGTATTGGCAACCCAAAACCTAAACATAAGATTTTTTCAACTGTCATTCAGGTAAAAAAAACTATAATGAACAGACCTTTAAATTTGTAAGTCGATCGAGACCCAAATTAGTTGCAGACTCCTGAGGTAGAAAGTGTGTGATGGTGTGTTTTGGGCGACAGTGATCGACACACCACGTTGTGTGTGTGTGTGTGTTTCCCGAGCAGTGACAGCCATTTTGCATACCCCCATCCCTCCCAACCCTAAAAAACCCCAAACCAACCTCACCCTGTGTTTGTTTTGTTGTCCCAAGAGTTGTTTCAAAGCACCCACGGAACATCAAAGTTTCCCCCATGAAGCTTTGCGCGACCCGTGTGTGTGTGTGTGTGTGTGTGTATTCATTAGTTCACCCAACATGGCTTCCCTTTATGAATACATAATTCTGTTTTGATCAAGTCTGTGACTCGGTTTATTCAAAGCACCAAAGTACTATTAGTACCTATTACTACTAAATATTCTCTCCATAGACTGACAAACTGTTGGTCCAGGAGGTGAAGTGGGGGGGGGGGGAAGTAGGATTGGTTGCTGAGAGAAAGTTTACAAGCCGGATTAGGATTAGTTTAATCCCTTACGAAGCCTGAGCTAAGGTTGAGGCTTGCCAGAGTTTTTAATAAAAATGAAGCTGAAGTAGGACTTAGCAGGCTTTTTAGGGATTTGATTTATTTTTAGTTTTATTAATTAGGACTAGGTTAGTGCTAGAAGGCTTCACGCCGAGCTAGGTTTGCTCTAGAGGGCTTCAATCTGAGTTAGGAGTGTGCCAAGGGGATTAACGCTGAATCAGGGAGGCTGAGATTAGGGGAGGAAGGGGCTAGCCCCAAATATGACTTTTAGTGGCGTGCCGTGGAGTGTTGGCAGAGTAAGCAAACACAGTTTAGAGTGTAAGCTACCTATGAATTGTTCTCATCACTCATTAGAACACTTATTGATCAGGTATCAACGGGAAACTATTACAATACAGAGCCTGTGTATGATTAGTTAAATGGGGACGGATTGGGTGAGAACATATCACAGGTACAGTTTTAACAAGCTCTGCTTACCCTGGTCAAATGGGAACAGAATGGGGGAGAATATATCACAGGTACAGTTTTAACAAGCTCTGCTTACCCTGGTCAAATGGGGACAGAGTGGGTGAGAACATATCACAGGTACAATTTTAACAAGCTCTGTTTACCCTGGAAACTTTCCACGACACGCTAATTTCTAAAATAGTTTTAGTAACGTTTATAACCGTCAGACACGGTCCATAATCCTACTATTACTCTGACTACTCTGGTAACACCTCACGCCGCGCCGCTGCCACACACTTATGGTAAAAACATCATGAAAGAAAGTAAACGTCTAGGGGGGCGGGGTGTGTTAAATATTTGATTGTATGTATGTGTGTGTGTGTGTGTTTGTTGGGACTGTACCATGGGCGGTCGCCCCTCCCATCAACATTCACATGTAAACTCACTCCTAAGGACACATATGGCGAGAAACACACACACACATGCACCCCTTCATCCCGAGCCACTGTGACAATTATTAGGGAGAACTAACAGCTCACACACTGTCGGTACAACAGTAGGACATGTGTCCGTGTCACGGCCTCGCCCGTGGGCAGGATCGGTAGGGAGCAAAGCAAGCTATTATTCATTCACGAGCTAAGTTTACCTGGATGACAGCTCGAAATGTTACTAGAAGTAATCCCTAATATATCACTACGCCAACAGCTGACATCTATCACTTTGGATGACTGTTGGTAATATAGTAATGTGATAGTTAACCACAGTAATTTAGGCCGATATTATTTATATATTTATTTAAGGTCGGACACTAAGTTTATTTATAGATTTATTCCCCTTAAAAAATATATTAACACCACTTTCACAAAAACTTCTAACGAACATTGCTTCAAGATGGCGACTGACGAATTTAAAACATATGATTGAATCTGACGGTAAACAAGTTGTTAACAATTATGCAGACTCGCAGTTGATAAACATATTTTATTCAATTAAATATTTCAAAATACGATAAAATAGTCATAAAATCATTTATTGTATGTAAAAAAAAAATGACAACCATTTTCTCTTTTCCAAGTAAATACAATGTTTGTATTAAAAGGTATTGATGTGTGAACTATATTACAAAAAATCAGTAAATTTTCAAGACAAATAATAAGTACTTTTAATTTTGTTTAAAATATTGTTTCGGGTTGGATAAAAAGAAATTATTTAAAAAATGAAATAGTATGAGAAAACTTTAGTTTAGGTTATTTTAAATGTAATGTATAACAGGTAATTAAAGATCTTAACATTTATAACAAAACTGTGATCTTTTACTAGTGTTGGGAACCCAAAACCTAAACATATGATTTTCGATCTGTTATCCAGGTAAAAACCAATCGTGAATGGAATATAGGTGTACTCCCAGCTATAATCTATCTTCGACTTTGTACCCCAAAGTTGTTGGTTTTTTATTTATTTAAGGTACAGTAGCCCCATAGATTCTTTGGTGCTGACAGCTCACAGCTGGCTTTTGACAGTCAACATTTAGGTATATACAGTAGCCCCATGGCTTCTTTGGTACTTACTGACAGCTCATAGCTGACATCTGACAGGAAGTGACAGCTGCTAAACACATGTTTTTTTTGCAGATCATATGGTTCGGCGTAGGAATACATAATTTGGTCTGGTAACTTTACAAAACTGTCAGCTGTCAGTCAGCACCAAAGAAGCCATGGAGCTACTATAGGTCTATTTAACGTGCACATTCTGAATCGACGGATTTTATTTTCACACGGCTTTTTAACTAACTTAAATATATAACAAACACAACATCCATCCCCTGGCCGTTAATTAATCACTGGGAAAGGGTAAGCTCACTTTTTAACTATTATAATCGATATAATCGATCAAGCAGTTGGTACAGAATGCATGCTAAACATATTCTATAATCCACATCTAAACTAAATCAAATAAATAACGCTTCGGTGGCCGCATGGTCTAACGCGCTACTCTCGTAGTAGACTAGATTGGCAACTACGGGGAGATCGAGGTTCAAACTTTGTTCGAGTGTATTATCATTATTATTATTAGCACCGCGTCTTACTACCCGTTCGGGTTGTACGCACTTACGCTAATATGTAATGGTAGGGTGATTGTGAGATGAAATGGAGGACCTACAGTTTAACGTGAGATCCGAACCACGGTGGAGACCTGGCATTCCTCACATTCACAAGATGTCTTGTCAGAGGTGAAGGAAGGGTTTGGTAATCAGATAAATCTGTTCCGGGGCTGAGGATTGAACCCCGGACCCCCAGCACAGAAGTCCGACACCTTACCCCTAGACCGCCAGGTCACCTAATTGGTCGAGTGAACTGGAGGTGATTTTTTTCAGAATGGTTCTTCCACTCTGCCTACACGCAGAAAATACTGGTACACTTTCTATAGATATAACCTTTCCAACCCCTAAGACCATTAACGTAATTAGTACATAAGTGGATATCCTGAACGGGTAGTAAGACGCGGTGATAAGAATTTAAAAAAAAATGTATATCATAGTGTACCACAACATGTGAGCTCCACGTCAGCGGTGGACAGGAGGGGGGAAAAATAATAGCAATAAAAAATATATAATAATAGGAAACTTCCGAGAGACGGGTTGAAATCCTGGTGAGGTTAGTTGGACTTGAACTGCCTCGGGTTGGGGAAAAACCCAGCGAATGAGGATATAGTTTATAAAAGGAATGGTTTGTGGCTGTTGGGAGTCAGGATTGAGCACATAGAATATAGTCTGTTCGAAAAACATTTCCTTTGCAGTTTAGCTTGTTGCACATGCTGACAGATTGGAATAGATGTATATGAAGTAGTAGATATAGGCTATCTATAAGATAGTAGCAAGGCATATATCATACAAGAATATAAATAGAAAAACAATACGTGATACTTTTATCTTAACTATCTCTATATTATTCTACCCTCAAACCCGTTTTTTTTCTAGTGGTGTGCCGTGAAGTGTTGGCACAGTATGCAAACCAATATACTCTCATCACTCAGTAGAACATGGTCAGGTATCAACGAACAAGCATTCCCATGTGAGGTGTGTAGGGCAGAGCCTATGCAGGCCTATAGTCGGCCAAATGAGGATCAAGCTAGGTAGAACATTTCAAAAGTAGGCCTACCGTTTTAACAAGCTCTGCTTACCCAGGTCAAATGGGGACAGAGTGGGGGAGAACATATCACAGGTACAGTTTTAACAAGCTCTGCTTACCCTGGTCAAATGGGGACAGAGTGGGGGAGAACATATCACAGGTACAGTTGTAACAAGCTCTGCTTACCCTGGTCAAATGGGGACAGAGTGGGGGAGAACATATCACAGGTACAGTTTTAACAAGCTCTGCTTACCCTGGTCAAATGGGGACAGAGTGGGGGAGAACATATCACAGGTACAGTTTTAACAAGCTCTGCTTACCCTGGTCAAATGGGGACAGAGTGGGGGAGAACATATCACAGGTACAGTTTTAACAAGCTCTGCTTACCCTGGTCAAATGGGGACAGAGTGGGAGAGAACATATCACAGGTACAGTTTTAACAAGCTCTGCTTACCTTGGTCAAATGGGGACAGAGTGGGGGAGAACATATCACAGGTACAGTTTTAACAATCTCTGCTTACCCTGGTCAAATGGGGACATAGCGGGTGAGAACATATCACAGGTACAGTTTTAACAAGCTCTGCTTACCCTGGTCAAATGGGGACAGAGTGGGAGTGAACATATCACAGGTACAGTTTTAACAATCTCTGCTTACCTTGGTCAAATGGGGACAGAGTGGGGGAGAACATATCACAGGTACAGTTTCAACAAGCTCTACTTACTCTGGTCAAATGGGGACAGAGTGAGAGAGAACATATCACAGGTAAAGTTTTAACAAGCTCTGTTTACCCTGGTCAAATGGGGACATAGTGGGTGAGAACATATCACAGGTACAGTTTCAACAAGCTCTGTTTACCCTGGTCAAATGGGGACAGAGTGGGGGAGAACATATCACAGGTACAGTTTCAACAAGCTCTACTTACTCTGGTCAAATGGGGACAGAGTGGGGGAGAACATATCACAGGTACAGTTTTAACAAGCTCTGTTTACCCTGGTCAAATGGGGACATAGTGGGTGAGAACATATCACAGGTAGAGTTTTAACAAACTCTGTTTACCCTGGTCAAATGGGGACAGAGTGAGAGAGAATATACCACAGGTACAGTTTTAACAAGCTCTGTTTACCCTGGTCAAATGGGGACAGAGGGGGGGAGAACATATCACAGGTAGTATTAACAAGCTCTGTTTACCCTGGTCAAATGGGGACAGAGGGGGGGAGAACATATCACAGGTAGTATTAACAAGCTCTGCTTAGCCTGGAACCACTCCACGACAAGACACCCCCAAGCGTTCTTGTTTTGCTGCGTATTAGAGTTTCATTATTAGCCTACCTAGTGTCGTGTTGTGGAGTTTTGCCAGGGAAACAGAGGTTATTTTTAAAACTGTACCTGTGATAGGTTCTTCTACACTATGTTTCAATTTGACCAATCATACATAGGCTCTGCCCTTCACACCCTAAATGGGAATGTATTTCTGTTGATACCTTAACACAGCGTGTTCCACTGAGTTATAGTAAAAACTCTTCTTCCTACCTTGCCAAAATTTCACTTTACGCCACTGAGCCTATCTAAACAGACGAACTGTTAGCAGATCACTAAAATTCCTTAGCTTAGTCTGTGTAATTTATGGAGCTCTCAATCCATCTCAAAAATAAATAATCAATATATATTAATTATTATAGGTGCACACATTTAGCTTGCAAAATTTAAGTGAAAATTAAATTAATAACATGACCTCTACGTTTGGTTAGTGAAATATTAACTTAAATTAAATATCTCTCATGATAGTTTATTTAATTGAATAATTGAATAAATTAATCTATCACTAAGCCTATATAGTATACACTAATCAGTCAAAACTAAATCACTGAATAGTCATACTAATAATGGTTACCTGATTAAAATTGTTCACATTAAAACAAGTTAAAATTTAATATGATACCAAAGTTTTATTTAATTTTAAGAAACTCATGGATTTGTAATTAGACTACCGAACCATAAAAATTATTAATTCCTTTAACGCTAAGGGATTACCTTAATTCTATATTACGAAATAACTCTTTTGCATTTGGCATATTTTTAATTTAGACTCCTCATAAGTGATTCAATAACGCAAACTAATATGCCTACATATTCATTTTAAGTAAAATTTAATTTCAAACAATATCTAGGCTAATATATAAGTGAATTTTTTATCTATATAAGTTACACAATTTTAAATTAAATTATTTTATTCAATCTTGTTTAATTTCAGTCTATATAAACTAGTTTAGCAATAAAACTCAAAACGGAAATGTTATTATAGCATCCACATTTTAAAAATAAACATATTAATTATGTTATTATTATAAGAGCGCAAAGTATTTCGATATAGTTAGGTTGTTAGTTGAAAGTAAAGTAAAATGGATCTCACTCAACGAATACATTTAAAATTATTGACTTAATGTTTTATATTTATTAGGGCTATTATATCTTAAGAAATTCAAATTTAACTTTTACGCAAAACCAATTAGTAGTTGAAAGCTCAATATTTTTTTAATTTAAGGCAACAACTAACTTATAAATGAATATACCTATAGGCCTAATAAACGAAAACACTTAGGCCTATTTTAAACACAAACCAAAGAGAAAACTCATAGATATAAAGTGTTAGTTTCATTTTTATTTACTTTTTTTTATTTAAAAGTCTGTAGGCTTCTCTAAAACTTTCAAAATAAAAATCGCAAACCTAATCAAACTTTAAAAAAAATAAAAGCATAAATAGCTACCTCGAAATATAGGTCCGTTTAAACATATAAGTCAATCAACATTTTAGTTCTTTATAAATACTAAGTTAAGTAAATTGTAATAAGGCATATTTAAAAACTCGAAATGAATTTATATGATCTGCTTTTACCAAGGAAATACTCGTAACATAACAATCAATTCAATAAATCTTTAAATAGCCTAATATCTGGAATATATTCAAGAATAGACTATTGTTGCAACTTACCTCCGTCTTGCATTCAACTCAAAAACACTGCGTTTCATCTTCCCAATGTGTGTAACATCTCTTTTGAAAAGAGAACTAAACAAAACACTCTCTTTTATACAATTAGATTTTTAGCTAAACGTTGTTTAGATTAGCAACACAATACGACGCCGTACCTTCCCATGATCGAAACAAAAAAAAAAAATTATTTTTCTTTCTCTGTCTTTGAAAAATAAAAAAATAGCGTGACTGCTTTTTATTAAACCAACTAATGTTTGGTGAGACTAACGTTTCAATTCACAAAATGATGATTTAGGTTTGTCCGTGTGTATGTATGTGTGTGTGTGTTTCAGTTAATAAAAAAATCATATACAATACTCAACATGGCGTTTTTTTGGGGGGAGGCGGGGGGAAGTGGTGTGAGAAATGGGAGAATGGGAAGGAGAGAGTGAGAGAGAGAAATTCTCGGTTGTGTCATGTGAGATGTTAAAGCAAACAGTTGAATGCGCGAGAGGGCGTGGTATCAAACTTTTTTTTTTCCAAACAATCAAAAGGGAAGGGGTATAGAGGGGGGGGATATAAGAAGGCTTCTTTCCTATTGGCCGACCTGAAGTTCTGGGCATGCCCAGTTCCCTCTCTTTACAAACTGTGTACACTAAACAACGAGGGAAGAGGTTCCAGCCAATGAAATCGCTCGAAATACTCCTCGTCTCTCTCTCTCTCTCCCTCGACCCCTCTTCATCCAAGAGACGGAACATCAACCAACCCATCGTATAACAACTGTGCTCAAATATTGTCCCACAAATACAAGACCTGTTTTTCAAACCCACTCACCTTCTCTCTGTCTCTCTCTCTCTCTCTCTCTCTCTCTCTCCACCAACACAAGTGGAACTGTTACAGAATTGGAGGGTGAGCAATGTTTTTTTTTAGATATTTTGAAAGAAAAAAGGGTGGGGTGGGGGGTGGGGGATGATAGATACAGGGAGAGAGGAAGGGGGGTAGGGATATGGACCGCAGGCGTGGAGTTTGGGAGTCGTAGACGTCATTCTGTGGCCGTATGGTCGGTCTCGGTCTTAGGTTGGCAACCGAGTGAGTGTGTTTCAGAAGCTGTGATTCCAAGAGGGGGCATGGTGTTGACGAGAATAACACTGTCAGAATACCACCAGGCGTTGCGGATCAACTGATTAGAAGTGTTTCATATTCCGTGGAGCGGTGTTCGAACAGTCTGGCTTCAGTTTAAAAAAAAATAAACATACTTTTACAATAATCAGACGTGACCGGAGCACTTCAGATAGGGCTATGTTTATTTTTAAGTGAACGTGATTTAGATTTAATTTTAATTTTATATTATTCTAGTCCATATTTAAGAATGTGTAGCAATGAAAGGACCACGTCGACGACCACGCCACCGGTGAACGCGCCCCCTCCCGGCATCTTCCCTTACCCGCTGGCAGCGCTGAAACAGTTGAACGACGCGTCTTCAGTGGTGCCAACTCCCGCCGGCGGGGGGCCGCCTAACGTCCCGGCGCCTGGGACGCTCTTACCGCTCGACCACTACCGCCTCCAGCTGTACAACTACGCCATGGCGGAACGGTTGAGGTTCTCGCAGCATCTGGCTCACCCTTACCCCGCCCCCTTGCCCCTGTGTCCGGGGTATCCGCCCTACGGCCCCAGGTTAGCCCTGTCCATGTCCTTCTTCCACCACAGGGCTCTTCAGCCGGAGGAGCCCAAACCTCAGCACAGCTACATCGGCCTCATAGCGATGGCCATCCTCAGCTCCCCGGAGACCAAGCTGGTCCTGTCAGATATCTACCAGTACATTCTCGACAACTACCCGTACTTCCGCTCGAGAGGTCCGGGTTGGAGGAACTCGATCAGACATAACCTCTCTCTGAACGACTGTTTCATCAAGGCCGGCAGGAGCGCCAACGGCAAGGGCCACTATTGGGCCATCCATCCGGCCAACGTGGAGGACTTCAAGAAGGGGGACTTCCGTCGACGTAAGGCCCAGAGGAAGGTTAGGAAGCACATGGGCCTGGCGGTGGACGAGGACGGCGGAGACTCCCCCAGCCCGCCACTCAGTCAACATGAGCCCTCCACCGACGTTACCCACGGTCCCGGGACTGTGCTGGGCCCCGGCGCCCGGCGTCACCTCGACCACCACCTCTTTGTTCCCGTCGCTATCGGGCGGCGTCACCAGGAAGCGTCAGTTCGACGTCGCGTCCCTTTTGG
Organism: Timema shepardi; assembly: GCA_902151425.1. Taxonomy (NCBI): domain Eukaryota; kingdom Metazoa; phylum Arthropoda; class Insecta; order Phasmatodea; family Timematidae; genus Timema; species Timema shepardi. The sequence continues at coordinate 13,884 of CABFVX010004596.1, read as the reverse complement.
CGCCGGACGACGACGACGAGACGCCGTACAACCTGTTGACGAGGAAGTTCCCCCGGAGGATAGGTCAGTCGTACTTCAGCAGCGGGGAGGAGGACAACGAGGACATAGACGTGGTGACGAGCGATCAAGACGTTGAGAACCCCAAGGAGGAGGCGAAGGGTGAGGGTGGGGAGGGATCCCGACAGGAGGAAGAGGAAGTCCCCATGTCCGGACTGCAGAGGGCCCCTCAGAGTCCGCTGCTGAGCACTTGGAGTCAGATCCCGCAACATCTGGCTCTGCAGCAGTCGGTCATGTTCCCTGGGGGGTTGGTGTCCATGGAGCAACAGTTGATGAGCCGTTACTACGAGCAGTTGGCCGTCCAGCAACACAGGAGGTTACTGCAACACAATCAACTCGTGTGCACCCCTAGTCCGTCCAGTGGGGTCAACACCCAGGAAACGAGTGACGCGTAAAATCAACTGTCGCCAAGAGTGGATTACACAGGGTAATAACCGGTACCGTAAACTCACTAGTCTTGCAATCACTGAGTCAAAAATAAGAGAAAGAAAAAACGTGTTTTGAATAAAAAACGAAACAGAGCCAATTAAACTATTTAGACTTGTGTTAAGTTCATTAATATTATTATAAAATAGTGGGCTACTCTGATATCTTGATACAAGATTTAAGTTTCAGCACAATTAAAATCAATAAAATAATGTAAAATATTATTTATCAAATCTTTATAGGGTCTACAAAACAATTGGGATTTGAATCTTTTCAGCTTTGAAATATCTTAATGGTATTCGAGATTTGAGGATTCGGAAGAAAAAATAGATTCAAGAATAAGTTTATTTTTTATATTTATAAACGTTGAATTTGAATGTTTTTATAGCTTTTATGATGCTTTATAAAGGTTTAGCCCAACATTTTTATGGGAAAGAATTACGGTCAGACCCCAGACCATTAATTTATCAGAAACTCAACCTCTTACGCTAATGTTCTCTAACATTCGTACTCAAGATTCGAGTTTCTTAAATAAAATTAAGATTCTTAGAATCGAAGTAAATCATGCATAATTATTTTATTAGAAGCCAACATTTCCAAGAGTTGATAGTTCAAATGTCGATTATGTGGAATGCAATAAAATATTGGGTCCTAATATTTATAAAATTAGGAAATTTTGTATATGTGCAAAAGAAAATTCAATGAAATATCTATTCTCTTAGCCTGTTATTTTATAATTATATTATTTAATTTTTAAATCATCATATAAATTTCAGCTCAAAAAGTTTTACCAGTAGATAATATTATTTACTGACTATTTTTTTTGTTGAGATGAAAAAAGTATTAACATTGACTAACTTGCATTGTTGTATATTACGTAACGATTTGTAAATATTATTGTGGATAACTATAAAATGTTTATGTGGAAAATTCCTATAGTGTTATTTTTGGTATTCTACTTTCTAAATATTTATTTATCTATGTCCCCTTACATAGAAATTCTGTTAGAAATTTAACTTATATACTTGTTAGTTTTCTTACAACTAATTATATTAAGGATCCTTAAGAGTAAAATTAGTTTTAAATATGAATTAAATACATAAATAGTGAGAAAACTTGAAAAAAATATATTTATAATCTATGGTTTTATATTGAATATCATCTATAAAATGAAAATTACCACACACCAAGTAAGGATAGGCATTGGGCCAAGTTGTGTGGTCTACCTTTAGACCCAAATTAAAAGATTTATTCTACAATTAAATTAATTTCACACATCGTGACAGCATATCAGGCTATTTAAATATGAGAACCAAATAAGTTAACAAAATCTATTTCATCTTCATTTACACTTCATTAAATTGTAACACTACTGAAGTGCCTATTTGCTAGGATTTATGTATATTTCCTTAAAATTTGGTACAATAATTGACTGGGAGTTCCTTATGTTTGCTATAAAATTAAAACACCCGATTTTAATTAGGTCCATATTTCTCTGGCGGCTTTTTAATGAAGAGGCTTGCCTGTAGGATATTGTCTTCACGATTGCAATCGCCCTCCCCTACCCCTCTAGCAATAAAGTAGAAGGTTCATTTAAAATTTGTAAAGTGTATAATTATGTATGTCAAATTAAAAGTTATTTATATTAACACATTATGTTAATTTGATAATTTCATATTAATATGTGTCAGCCTACAATTGAATTAGTCAACAAATTATTAGGCCATAGTATAATTTTTTTATAAATAATCTTTTGTTTACTATACATAAAAATCTATGACAGCAAAAATAATAATAATAATAATAATAATAAGCACATCAGTAAAAGTAACCTTTTATATTTACATTGCTAATAGTTTATCATATTTAGTATCCTATAAAAATACTATTTAAACTAATATGTCTAAAATATTTTTAAAATTTGAATAATATATTATTTATATTATGTAGATCACAATATAAACATATTTACTTCATTTGTATAGCAATAAATACTAAGTTTTAAAATAGTTACCAACCTATTGCATTACAAAATTTCTCGACCTCATTAAGTAGTTAATTAACGGTGAAAGAACCAATAATATAGAAATAATAAACATGGGAAATTATTATTCTTTTAATCTGTTTGAAGTATCTAACGTGCCTGTCTGAACCAACTTATTATACCAGCACATGGTGACCTGGCGGTCTAGGGTTAAGGTGTCAGACTTCTGTGCTGGCGGCTGGGGTTCAATCCTCGGTCCCAGCACAGATTTATCTGATTACCAAACCTTTCCTTCACCTCTGACAAGACATCTTGTGAATGTGNTGTGGGGAATGCCAGGCCTCCACCGTGGTTCGGATCCCACGTTAAACTGTAGGTCCTCCATTTCATCTCACAATCACCCTACCATTACACATTAGCGTAAGTGCGTATAACCCGAACGGGTAGTAAGACGCGGTGCTAATATAAATAATAATAATAATAATAAATCAGCACACGACCTATTAACTAACTTAAATCTAGAACAGACAGAACACCCAGCCCCCAGCTGTTAAGTCATCCCTTGTGAAAGGGAAAACCCACATATTTCAACAATTATACATTTTTTGGTCATGCCGTGAATCAAGCCCGGGACCCTTAGCTCAGTAAACAGACACGATATCGACTGAGTTAAGGTGTCGGATTAAATTACATTAAAACGGGAAGAAATAGCCAAAAGGAGTTGTTATATTAATGATTCCGACTGATTAATGCGGGGAACAAGAAAGATTGTAGATCAATAAGTTGATAAACATTTAATACTTTTTTCTGTCTTACTATTAATGTTCAAAGCTCACATTTCTAAAACAAACTGTTCATAAAAAATCATAATTTCAGTCGCTGAGTAACTGTAATTTCTATACGTTTTATAAATTCGCAAGGGTGACCTGGCGGTCTAGGGGTGAGGTGTCAGACTTCTATGCTGGTGGCCGGGGTTCAATCCTCGGTCCCACCAGATTTATCTGATTACCAAACCCTTCCTTCACCTCTGACAAGACATCTTGTGAATGTGAAGAATGCCAGGCCTCCACCGTGGTTCGGATTCCACGTTAAACTGTAGGTCCTTCATTTCATCTCACAATCACCCTACCATTACACATTAGCGTAAGTGCGTACAACCCGAACGGGTAGTAAGACGCGGTGCTAATAGTAATAATAATAATAATATAAATTCGCATTATTTCGAAATGAATTGAAAGCAGTTTAGAACTGTTTGGGTGTTTAAAGATTTAACACCTTCCTTGAATGTTTTTGTTGTCAGTTTATTTTGAAAAACCCTGAAAAGTTGTGTGTTTGCGAGATTCCAAAGGATAACAACGTACTTGTCATCTTAAGGCCATGTTTTCGTCAGCTGAGAGTTTCATTGTTAAACGCTCTTAAATAGACTGCACTGAACAAAAGGAAAAAAAAAAAAAAGATTTGTTTCCTTCAGGAAATGAAGCATGCTTTTAAGAAAAACACAAACCAAAAAGTATGCCTACCAGTTTTTGCTAAGGGGGGATGGAAAGGGACATGAGAAAAGGCCAGTGTTTTTGCAATTTTGATGGCAAAACATTTATTTTTGCCCAAAATAAGTAAAATATTACTCCAGTACAAACATAAGATTTTAATTTTATTCACATGTTTTTATCAACAGTTCTTGAAAATCTGTCATGAGCATGTTAACATTATCTAAAAAAAACTTTTTAAATGAAGAAAAAAGGTTGTCATTAAATTTCAGAACACCCTTGATAGAAATTTAATAAATTTTGAGTTTGCCATGTGAAGAAGATTAAATTTTATGTTCGTACTGGAGCAATATTTTATTCATTTCGGCCAAAAAAAAAATGTTTTGTCATAAAAACTGTAAAAACCATTGGCTTTTTCTCGCATCCCCTTCCATCCCCCCTTAAGGGTTCTTTGAGGGAAATATCCTTAAACAGAAATAATTATTATGGGGAGGGCAGCTTCAGAAACTCGTTAAATGATTCTCAATTATCTTAGAATTTGTTGTTGTGACCCTTTTAAAAATATTAAATCTACTGTGTTTGTTTATGAAATGGAGGATATATTTTTTCTAAACATTTAGTTTGATCTCAAAACTGCGTTATTTCCCGCGAAACGTAGTTTTAAATGAGCTTATTTGCCATTTTTTTTTTAAAAGGGAATTATAAAACCTAAGATTTTCATTCTTTAATTTTATAGGAACTTGATTGATACCTTTCACTTCCATTTTGACGTAAACCGTATTTTAAAATAATAAACCATTTGCCCACTTCGGTGGCCGCATGGTCTGAGGTGGCGTTTTCCAACCAGTGTGCCACGGCACATTGGTGTGCCCCAAAGGGTCAGAAGGTGTGCCACAGGAGTTTGGGGGAAGAAAAGCGTGGGAAAAAAAATTAGGAGAAAAAATAAATCTTTTTTAAATCAATGATCATCATAATTTTTAAAAATAACACAACTATAAGAATTTTAGCTACTTAGCTTTTAAAACACAATCTTAATAGGTTTTAATGATAACATCTAAAATCCCTCCTTCCTAAAAAAAACTGATGGTGTGCCTTGACTATTTAGTGCTTTTTTTGGTGTGCCGTTAGTTGGAAAAGGTTGAAAGTCGTTGGTCTGAGGCGTCACTCTCGCAATAGACTGGACTGCCGATGACGGAGAGATCGGGGCTCAAATCCCGGTTTGGTGTACAGAGGTCGGTTTTCTATAAGTGATTCTCCAATCTCCCTCCATGCAAGTACATGTGCATTTCCTCTTAATTCAAACTTCCTAATCCCTAACACATGAGTGTAATATTAGTACATAGGCGTATAACCCGAACGGGTTAAGAAAAATTATTAAAATAAAGAAACTCGACCCACCATGATTGTTTGTAATATTGATTTACAGTTAAAAGTCAATCAAAAACAAACAAAAATTTACAATACAAATAAAATACAAAGAATTAAGTGTTTTTTTTAAATTGCAATGATGTATAAAATATATCATAGTAGTTAATTATTTATTTTGCAAACAAGCGATGCACTTCAGCACAATAATATAACTTACTTTATATACCATATTAACCGTCCATTTTATATAACTCACAGTATAATATTGTGCGGATGTACAGTAGCCCCATGGCTTCTTTGGTGCTGACTGACAGCTCATAGCTGACTTCTGACAGTCTACATTTAGATGTATACCTAAATTTTGATTGTCAGAAGTGACATCTGCTAAACATATGCTTTTGCAGATCATATGGTTCGGCGTAGGGATACATAATTTGGTCTGGTAGCTTTTCAAAGCCGTCAGCTTTCAGCTGTGAGCTGTCAGTCAGCACCAAAGAAGTCATGGTGCTACTGTACATTGCTGGTTTGTAAAATAAAGTTCAAATTAATTTTTAACTAAATTAAATGTGAAAATGCAGCTTATCTAATGGAGTAAATATTTATAGGCCTACAAAGTGAGATTTCTGGACGTCATTAATATTTTCAAGCAGTAGGTAGGCGACCTCGTAAAGGTGAAATGACCGCGAGTTAAGGTCTGTATTTTTTCATATCTATGGCAAAAAAAAACCACTCTTTTGTCAAAAATAATTAAAATATTGCTCCATCAGAAGAGTTTGGTTAAATTTTTACACATATTAGTATCAACTGTTCTTAAATATCTGTCATTAGCATTGAATAACACAGCCTGGAATTTTTTTTCTCTACGTTTAAAAAATTCCAGGGAAGATTCCGCAATGCCTATAGGACCTATTGGCTATAGTGTATAATACGCACGTTAATTATTCAAATATTATATTATAATATTTGAATAATTAACGTGCACGTTCTTAACCTGCTGATCATATCAGTACACATCTTATTAAATAACATTTATATATATATAATAAACACAACACCCAGCCCTCCCCNTGAAGGGAGCCCCACATTTCGACAGTGATACATTTTTCGGCCTTGTCGAGAATCTAACATGAGGCCCTTAGTTCAGTAACCGACAGAGATAAGGTGTCGGATTAATATGTGTATATGTTCTATAGTGGCCTTACACAACGTAAGCTTAGTACAACGCTAACAACCACATCCCAGACCATTAATTTATCACCTAACTAAATGTGAGTTTGATTTTGCATTATGAAAAAAGGAGGTTATCGTTTATAAACGAGTTTTATTTTCTATAGAAACTAAACTAGAATTAAACAAAATCAAAAATTGAATAAAATAAAATAACAGCTTATCATTATGGGAAAGTTACCGCTTTACTCTAACCATGTTTTCTAAGATTCAGATTAGGATTAGAAACTATCAGGTAAAATGATTGTTAGGATTCAAAACTTGTAGGTAAAATAAAGTTTAGAATTATATACTTTAGGCAAAATGAAGATTATGGTTAGGGGAATTTTAGTTAAAATTAAGATTGGGATTGTCTGTGACCTGGTGGTCTAAGGGTAAGGTGTCAGACTTCTATGCTGGCGGTCGGGGTTCAATCCTTGGTCCCGGCACAGATTTATCTGATTACCAGACCCTTCCTTCACCTCAGACAAGACATCTTGTGAATGTGTGGAATGCCAGGCCTCCACCGTGGTTCTGGATTCCACGTTAAACTGTAGGTCCTTCATTTCATCTCACAATCACCCTACCATTACACATTAGCGTAAGTGCGTGTAACCCGAACAGGTAGTAAGACTCGGTGCTAATAATAATAATAATAATAATAATAATAATAATAATAATAATAATAATAATAATAAGATTGGGATTAAAGACTTTAGGTAAAATTATATTAGGATTAGGGAATTGTAGACAAAATGAAGATTAGGATTAGAGACTTGCAGGCCAAATGATGATTCGGATTTAAGATCGTAGAAAATGTTACCTTGTCATAACCTTAAAATATATGTATTTATTTTGTAAACTAGGATTACTCCAGGTGAGTAGGCCTACAGGGAGGTCTACAGGAGTAGGTTAGTTGCCCAGAATAATGGTCACAAACTGATGAGGCGCCATTATTAATACTACGAGAACTTACTATCATTGGCATTACACGAATTGTATTTTAAAACGCGGCAAAAAACAATGCCTAGCTTTCCTAGTAATTTCTCAGTTAAATTTAGGCCTAAATATAATACGGTTAAAGAGACCTAATATTATAAGTTTTAGTTTTGGTCAAGCTTCGCGGTAAATCCCCATAAAGGACGAATCTAGAGAATTTAGAGGAAGTGTACCCCCATTTACGTGAAGAAATAGGGGAAAATCATTTCAGAAAAAAACACCAATGGTGTGTCATTCGTGGAGTGTTTCCATGGTAAAAAAAGTTAGTCTAAACTGTACCTGTGAAATGTTCTCATCTTCCAGTAAAAAAACTCATGGCCAAGTATTAATGAAAATACATTTCCCATTTGACATATTTAGAGCATAACCAATGAATCATTGTCTAATTGGTGAGAGCGTGGGAGAGAACATATCACAGGTACAGTTTTAACAAGCTCTGTTTACCCTGGTCAAATGTGGACAGAGTAGAGGAGAACATATCACAGGTACAGTTTTAACAAGCTCTGCTTACCCTGGTCAAATGGGACAGAGTAGAGGAGAACATATCACAGGTACAGTTTTAACAATCTCTTCTTACCCTGGTCAAATGGGGACAGAGTGGGAGAGAACATATCATAGGTACATTTTTAACAAGCTCTGCTTACCCTGGTCAAATGGGGACAAAGTGGGGAAGAACATATCACAGGTACAGTTTGAATAAGCTTTGATTACCCTGGTCAAATGGGGACAGAGTGGGGGAGAACATATCACAGGTACAGTTTTAACAAGCTCTACTTACCCTGGTCAAATGGGGACAGAGTGGGGGATAAAATATCACAAGTACAGTTTTAACAAGCTCTGCTTACCCTGGTCAAATGGGGACAGAGTGGGAGAGAACATATCACAGGTACAGTTTTAACAAGCTCTGCTTACCCTGGTCAAATGGGGACAGAGTGGGAGAGAACATATCATAGGTACAGTTTTAACAAGCTCTGTTTACCCTGGTCAAATGGGGACAGAGTGGGGGAGAACATATCACAGGTACAGTTTTAACAATCTCTTCTTAACCTGGTCAAATGGGGACAGAGTGGGGGATAACATATCACAAGTACAGTTTTAACAAGTTTTGTTTACCCTGGTCAAATGGGGACAGAGTGGGGGATAACATATCACAGGCACAGTTTTAACAAGTTGTGCTTACTCTGTCATCACTACATGATACGACATTAACAATAAGTATCACACATTTGAAAAACATAAAATACAAGTACCGTATTCCTAAACTTTCACCCCCTCATTCATAAGAAAATATTGGTAGTTATGAATGAAGTTAGTAGTCCACCAGTCACTTAGTTTCGTGGAGTCTATTTAAGAGTTCATTAGCCCTTGCTATGACCAAGAAACTTTGTAAATCCTATTGTGTACCTTCCCTCTCCCTGCTTTCCCCTCCGCCCTTCTTCAAAATCTTCTTTCATTTTAAAATGCCTTGTTGTTACTAGGAATGAATAGGGGATGTTAGGACGCCTAGGATGGAGGCTTACTTTCTTTAGAGAAGAAAAAGAAGAAAAACCTTTCAACTACGTAATGTCCTTAAGATATTATTTTTCTTTCCTATTTTGTCGAAAGTGTCAACACTCTTTACAAGTGAAGAAAAGGTCTTGACACTTTGAGCTTATTGAAGGAATAAGCTTAATAACTATGTCGAAGGGAAATATGGGGGGGGCACTCCCAGGTACGAGCCTCACGTGATGTCATAGTTGTTTTTTTTACAGCCCTGCGAAAACTCTTACTTCTGTCGACATGCTAGGAGTGGATTGAGTATTGGGGGTGGGAGGAAGGGGGGGATTATTACTTTATCACGGCTTTGAAGTCAGGGCCATGTCGTGGATTGTAGCCAGGGTAAGAAAGACTGATTTAAGTTGTACTTGTGAGTGCTTCTCATCACTCAGTAGAACACTCATTGGTCTGGTAGCGATAAACACACATCCTCATGTGAGCCATTATACGATTGGTCGAATAGAGATTGAGTGGAGGAGAATATAACACAGTTACAGCTTTAGTAAGATCTTCTTAACAGGGTAGGCCTATAATGAAGACAAAGACGATGAAATATATTGGCGGTCTAGTTTTATTAAACGCTGCTTAATCTGGCAACACTAAGACTTCACGACACACCACTGAGGAAGACTGACAATGGGCATGTAAGACTTTGGCTCTATATCCAGCCAGTGGTTATAATATTGGTACATTGGAAGGTATCTATCTATTTGTATTCTTTTTTATTTTATACATCTTGTCCCTCGCATACGTGGTCGAATTATTATTATTATTAGCACCGCGTCTTACTACCCGTTCGGGCTGTACGCACTTACGCTAATGTGTAATGGTAGGGTGATTTTGAGATGAAATGGAGGACCTACAGTTTAACGTGGAATCCGAACCACGGTGGAGGCCTGGTATTCCCCACATTCACAAGACTTCTTGTCAGAGGTGTAAGGAAGGGTTTGGTAATCAGATAAATCTGTGCCGGGACCGAGGATTAAACCCCGGCCGCCAGCACAGAAGTCTGACACCTTACCCATAGAGCGCCAGGTCACCATCAACTTATTAATCGCAAGGACTTGACATTATTTGATTTTAAGACCCGTTTTACAACCCGATTCCTTTCCCGACGCTTGCCCAGGGAAACAAAGGGAATTCTACGAGCAAGAGCGAAAGGACCTACCAAACTTTTCAGGAAAGGTAGTGTCACATACAGTAGACCCATGGCTTTTTGGTGCTGAGTGACAGCTCACAACTGACAGCTGACGGATTTGAAAAGTTACCGGACCAAATTATGTATCCCTACGCCGAACCATATGATCTTCAAAAAACATGTGTTTAGCAGCTGTCACTTCTGAAAGTCAAAATTTAGGTATATAGCTAAATGTTGACTGTCAGAAGTTAGCTGTGAGCTGTCAGTCAGCACCAAAGAAGCCGTGGGGCTACTGTATTTCCCAAGATTCTTTTACAAACCAGGTGACCTGGTGGTTTAGGGTTAAGGTTTTGGATTTCTGTGCTGGGGGTCCGGGGTTCAATCCTCGGTCCCGGCACAGATTTATCTGATTGCCAAACCTTTCCTTCACCTCTGACAAGATGTGTATTAATCACAGCTTGTGAATATGGGGAATGCCAGGCCTCCACCGTGGTTCGGATTCCACGTTAAACTGTAGGTCCTTCATTTCATCTCACAATCACCCTACCACTACACATTAGCGTAAGTGCGTATAACCCGAACGGGTAGTAAGACGCGGTGCTAATAATAATAATAATAATAATATGTATTTGAAGTACATTTTTATAAAACCCATTGTTTACGAGCTATAAACAAATATCTTTTTTAAATGGAGGTCTGGGAAATGAGGATATTGATTGTTATGATCTTTGGTGAACAGTGATGTTTCTTTTTTTCTAAATATGTTTATATAGCCGTGTAGGCCTATATTATTTAATCTATGCTTTTTGATGGGATACTATTTTTAAAATATGTTTCTGTAACAACGTATATTTCATTTATGCTCTTTGGTGTAGTAGGATTTTTTTCATTGGATTTCTGCAACAATGTATATTATTTCGTTTAACATATTTTACTACATTTTAAGTAAATATCTTAATGTTTAGATGATTGATCGAGAAAGCCTGTACCACGCATTGTATTATTTATTTTAATCTACATCCTGGCAGGAAGGTCCCAACAGGACATTCTCATGAATAAACCAAGAATAAGATTTTAAAGAAACAAGATAACAAAAATAAAATTACTTAAAGATTTTAAAAAAATATTGTGACCATTTAAGATTATTTCTATACATTTTAATAATCTATGGTTTTTGTTTCAATGGGCTTTTTCCCCCTTAAGGCTCACCGATAGGAAACGTAAATACATTAACATGGGAAATACGATCTTGAATGCTGCTACGTCATAAGTATATAACGTCCTTAAGGGTGTCACATGGGGAGGGCGTTTTATGAGTTTGGAAATTCCGTATTTTTTGGAGAAGTTGTTTTATATTTTTAAATATAGTTTTCATTAAATTGTAGCCGAAAGCAGGACAATATCTAGCTATAAAGTTGAAATTTTAAGTGTAGTTTTTTTAATTCAACTGCACTTTACGCCAATATTTGTACTTCTGAGATTAAAGTAAAATGATAGAGAATTAGAACAAGCCTTCCTCTATCAAATAGAGTCATGTTTTGTGAGGTTCACAACAGAACAATTTGAAGAAAATGCTGAACTGTTTCTTAAGGTGTTATATAAGTTACCAAAAAAATTTTTTTTAAACTTTAAATTTAACGTTTAAACTCTTTAAGTGTTACCCGCCTCGGTGGCGTAGTTGGCTAACGCGCTTGTCGTGTTGAGCTCGACTGCTGAGGACGGGAAGATCGAGTTTCGAATCTCGGTCGGGTGAACTGGGGGGTGGGTCCTATATGGTTTTCCACTCTCCCTCCGAGCAAATGTGGGTTCACTTCCTCTAATTCAACCTACCCATTCCCTAATACATTAGCGTAATTAGTACATAAAGCGTATAACCCGAACGGGCAGTAAGACGCGGTGCTAAATATTATTATTATTATTATTATTAACTTTAACTGTTCAAAACTTACGTCCAAATTTGATTGAAAACCATTTTAAGAAATATCAAACCACTTAGTAAATAATTCAGAATTTCTAAACAGCTGCAACTCTTTCACTGCTACCCAATGTAACACCCCAAGGTGGGAGTGTAGGGGACGCGAAAAAAGTGCAGTGTTTTTTGCCGGGTTTTTTTCAGCAGAATAGGTGACCTGGTGGTCTAGGGGTAAGGTGTCAGACTTCTATGCTGGCGGCCGGGGTTCAATCCTCGGTCATGGCACAGATTTATCTGATTATCAAACCCTTCCTTCACCTCTGACAAGGCATCTTGTGAATGTGTGGAATGCCAGTCCTCCCCCGTGGTTCGGACTCCACGTTAAACTGTAGGGCCTTCATTTCATCTCACAATCACCCCACCATTACACATTAGCGTAAGTGCGTATAACCCGTATAACGGGTAGTAAGACGCGGTGCTAATAATAATAAAATTCAGCAGAACTTTTTTTTTTGCCAAAATAAATCAAATACTTCTTCAGTAAAACATAAAGTTTAGCCTTCTTCATGTGATGATATCAACAGTTGTTGAATATCTGTCACGAGCATAGAGGCGTTAGATGATAAACATTTAAACGAAGATACAAGGTTGTATCACCACGTGAAGAAAGTGTTTATAATGGAGAGTTATTTTATTTATTTTGGTCAAAACAAGTTTTTATATAAAAACTGCAAAAACACCGACTTTTTTCTCGTGTCACCATCACCAACACTGGCTTTTGTTTTGATGTCCTACTTTGTTTACGATATTTCTATCATGCTTCTTCCTCCTGTATGATAAGAATATTTTTTTTTTAATCTGCTTAATGATGATTCATCCTTAAAATATTTGTAATACAAACTTAACGACCAACTTCAGATTTTTAATTTAACACCTAACTCCATGTATAAAAGTTATAGGAATGTGTTATAATATTTAAAAAAATATGCTTACTATTTTTTATTTCTGTTTTTATATTACTGTAACCCGCCTCGGTGGCATAGTTGGCTAACGCGCTTGTCGTGTTGAGCTCGACTGCTGAGGACGGTGAAGATCGAGGTTCGAATCTCAGTCGGGTGAACTGGGGGCGGTTTTTCCTAAATGGTTTTCCACTCTCCCTCCACGCAAATGCGGGCTCACTTTCTCTAATTCAACCTTCCCAATTCCTTATACATTAGAGTAATTAGTACTTAAAGCGTATAACTCGAACGGGTAGTAAGACGCGATGCTAAATAATAATAATAATCTTATACTAGGCAACCCGCTCACTACCGGTGCATAATTCCCCGCCTTCTCAATTACTGTGTGTCAATAGGCTAATTATAACTTTATTCGACATTATAGGCGTATGGGGTGATTTAATAAAGATAATTAAGCTAAGTTTGAAATGAGCAGTATAAAATTAACAATTTATAGGCTTCAAACTATCCAAATAGTTCCTTCCAAATCTCGAATTAAATGTTATTTGTTGCCATTGATTTAAATATAAAGTTCATGGAGAATCAAGGTGGTTTAAACTATCCAAATTGTCAAATTGAGGAATGTAGAACCAGCCAAATCCCATTGAAACATTATTATTATTATTATTATCACCGCGTCTTACTACCCGTTCGGGTTGTACGAACTTACAATAATGTGTAATGGTCGGGTGATTGTGAGATGAAATGGAGGACCTACAGTTTAATGTGGAATCCGAACCACGGTGGAGGCCTGACATTCCCCACATTCACAA